>JASMMZ010000005.1:30578539-30886334 GCA_038502455.1 Anisogramma anomala
CCCCCCCCTTTTTTTTTCCCCTATCCGCCTCCCCTTACTCGACCTATATATATCACTATTTTCAGTTTATTGTTTATAAAGTTCAATTTTCATTAGCTATTCAACTACTATATCGCTTATAAAACGTTTAGAGGATTCCTAACTAATTTGAAACTACGTCTTATCTGCACCTTATTTAGATTTTACTTATAGTTGCAAACGTTAAACTCCTTACTTTAACCGTTTGAATACGACTTATTCTCCTTTCATTTAAGTTTTCAAATGCTTCTTATTTTGGGTTATTGAATGAATTTACCTTAATTATTTCATTACAAATGTATCCAAATCCTATTCAATACGTATATACGACATTTAAACCGCTTCTTGATTTCATATATACCTAGGAACCGCCTTTCAAATCACTTTACCATACCTTACACCCCAGCCCCTCCAACTATAATTCCTTTAGTAACAAACGTATCAAATGCTAACGAATATTAATAATACTGTTCTTTACAAATGATACGTTATTTGGTAATAATATTTTAAAATACTTTAACTGTATCCAATGAAATAACAAAATCGATATGCGAATAGAGAATTTAAACCATTGTACAGAATATATATACGTTATTTATATAATATTAAATTACAATATTAACGATATTAAAGAACCCAAGTAATTTCATGAATCTAGGAGGGATTTCGTCAATTCAACATCGTAAATATAACTTGTAGTCGATAATACGATCTTTAAGATAAAAGGAACACAATTAGGAATAAAGGTATTAATTCAACCGGTGGCAACAATCGCCGCATGATAAAGGAATCATTAGTAACGGCCACATTTTCGTAAATACTAAGACAACTGGATGATAAAGTGATAGTTAAGATTTTTGTAGAGAGATATTATTTGAGAATGCGTCAAGATCTTCTTTTTGAAACAACGGATCGGAAACGAAAAAAGTTCCGTAAATATAATAAAAGAGGTGTTTAAGAATGCTAAACGTACACCACAAAACGAAAACGAAACTGGAGAAATCGGCAAAAGAGGAGGTAGTGTGGCAAAAAAATTTACAACGTGGATTAAATACGAACCTTCCATAAAACACAATTTCAAATAAAAACAAAATAAGACTACACCCCAAATACCGTGAACTACAACATTTAAAAATAGTCCGGATAGAGAAAATAGTTCATTCGCAGATAATATAAACGTGGTAATACGCCTATAGGTACCCTACGGATTAATACCCACTAACAATAACCCTTACAGTAACCTTTCACTACAACGTTTCTCCACTAACAAAAACAATTTAATATAACTTATTAACTTCTTCAAGGTTTGTATTATGGTACAATCTATGATGGAAAGCCAAGTAGGTACCAAATGAAGTTTACTATTGAGGTACAGAGGAAGACTAGAAGAGGTGACTGTGGCCCACCATACAGGACCTATGAGCATGGCCAGTGCCTAGCCTGTTACGTACCCTTACACGTGCCGTGCACTGACCGCGCCCGATTTGCGTCCGGACTGCGCTCGGACTGGATACTTTCTATCCTATTATGTATACAATGACGTAACCTATAAACTTAATAATCAATAACCTGAGTTTATAATACACACCCCTTTTACTTAGATATTATAAGGTCTACGGCGTTCTATTAGTTAAACGCAGGGCGCGAGCCTTATCCGCCAAGTACGCGGGCTGGATGCGAACCGGTAACGTGATGTATAATGCGCCGTATAACGTATCAATCGATTCGACTCCGGGCCGCTGACGCCATATAACGCGCCCTGTTGTATAACGTATTAATCGGTTGAATACTTAGTAGTCGGTGCCGTATAACGCGCCCTTTAACTTACCGCATAATATATCCATCCTATCGCTGAATCCGTATAACGTATCCTTTAACGCGTCGTATAATGTATCGGCCGATTCGACCTTTAGTTATCAACGTTATATAACGCGCCCTTAATGTATTATTTAACGTATTGGCCGGTTTAACTTTAGGTTGCCAGTGCTATATAACGCGGTCTCGTCTAATTGTATTGATCACACTAAATACCCATGAGTAAATAGGTGTCAGGGGGTTTATATTAGCAGTAATGTAGCATAGGTAACCAAAGTATAATATCAAAAAGATGTTTGTTCGTGCTGTAGAATGATCACTAGCCATTAGGCTATTCAGGTGTATAGACTGAATACTTAGATTGACAACTGAAGAGCTATGAGGGAAATACTATCTATGTGGTGCTGACTGTATCCTTATATCCTATGGCCTTCGTACTATCTTCAGTAGTGAGGCTCACTGGTGCTCACTGAGACTCACCAGTGCTCACTAAGGCTCACCGGTGCTCACTGAAGCTCACCAGTGCTCACTGAGGCTCAGTGAGCATTTGTGATCTAGATAACCCTAACCCGAGAGAATAGCCTAGTCTGGTGCTGATAAATAGATGTTCTCCGCCTGATTTGTTGGATTTCATGCTCTTGGTAACTCAGCTACATGCTAGCCTGCTTCTTGACCCGCCAACGTACTTAGCTCATAATACTAATGTATTTTTTTTTACCGTTATTGCCGTATTACGCACCCTTAAACGAGCTGTATAATACTTTGATCCTGCCATTGAGATCGTGTAACGCACCCTGTATAATACTTAACCCTTTTCGAATCCGGTTCTCCAACACCTATAAATACAGCCTCCCTCATAACTTTTAAAACATTCTTCTTCTTCTTTTTAATCGCCATCCTTAATTCATCATTTACCATTTTTCGTAATAATTTTGCCATTACCCTTTACGTTTTAACTACAACCCCCTCCCCCCCCCTCGATATTTCGTAACCTTTCCTCTTCATTTTTGTTCTTATGACGAATGTATATAATAAACTTAGCTTAAGTTATACCGCTACCGGTGCCCCTGGTAAAGATAATAAGTCGCCTCGTAAACCGCACTACCTTATTATATACGAATATTATGCCGTTAACTGCCTTTTTATAGCTTTCTCGCGTTATAGTCGACCTGCACATCATTGGTAATAGCAAATATTACAGCTAGTTACTCCTTATACAGGCCAAAAACGCGTATATATCGTGTATTAACTTCTTTTTAAGCTTCGATATTCCTTTTATTTCTATCCGAATTTATTAGGCGTAAAGTTGTCGTACCTACCGAAAGGTATATGATAAAGTAAACTTATAAATCAACTTTATAAGAAAACCGACCACAATTAAACCGCTTTTCGTAATAAATTTAAAAAAAAAAACTTGTTTACGGTGTGACCCGGTTTATGCGTACTCATATATTAAATTGCTATTACGACCGAACATAGAGGTCACATTCTATCCTTTATCCGTAAATAACAGGGAAATATCCCGGGTTATCGGCTTGTTTTCAACCCCATTTTTTTAAAGTTGATTATTTAGTTCATCTGGCTTTATAATGTCGTTCCGGTATAATAAGTCCTCATCTTACCGGCTCAATAAGTTGTCACCCCTTTTGTTATACGTTCCCGTTGTCCCCTTTTCCCGAGTCTATCCACCCTTAAGACTTTTTCGTTACCTTTTACGGTAGCGTTTATTTACTGAATTGTAACTTTTTCGACTAATCGTAAGTTAACGTATAACATCTTAATTCTTGTTCCCTTTAACTTTTACCGTATAAATTTTCGTAATTTTAACCTCTGTCAACAAAACGACATACTTAAGTAAAGTATATCTTTCATAATTAATATGGACTACACTTTATTAAGTGTAATAAGCGATATGAAAGGCCTCATTATTCGGGCCCAGATATTACTCGTATTTTATTTGTCAACCTTGGTCAAAAACAAACAAATGGGGTTAACTACGAACGACTGAAAGATTGTGTTCGAGCAAACAGCATCACCGGAACGTAAACTAATATATTATAATCTCTAGTAACTCGCCAAAAAGGTCGTTTTCCTCCCCCCGTTTTTAGCCTTGCCTTCAGTTAGCTATTATCGCCGGCTTCCACTAGCGCTCGTCCTTTTTAACTCAATCCTCTATCCTCAACATTGCCCCGCGCCCGCTCCACCTCATACCAACTTCCTTCGTCGACGCTTATTAACGTCCATTGCACTCTTTACCGTTTTCCTTTACCAACGTCTTTCAGTATCTGAAGTTAATTATAATAAAGACTTTAACATTTATAACGCCGTTACCTGTCAAATTCTAAAAAGGATAATAATAATAAGAAGGTAAACTTTTGGTAAATCATAATAAAAGTCGAATTATAGTCGGATAAGAGTTAAAAAAAGTCGGGTAATACATGGTCGGTCTTACCTATTATGTTATAATCTAACAAGTAATAAATTTTTACTTTTTCCCCCAAGTATTACGTTATTTTTAAGGTATAGGCGATTCACTCTTCATAGGTTACTTAATATCAATTTGATACCAACAATAAATTACCGAACCATTATAAACCTAATTATTTACCTATTACACTTTGAATTTATTTGGGATTATAATATATTCACAGTTCATTCAGTTCATTAAAAATATCATTTCCGAAAATCAGAATCCTTTTACTGAACTAATATAAAACAAACCCCGCCCCGCCTTATTTTTACCACGAAGAGTTTTTAACCTTCTAATGTATCGTATACAATCTTTTTCATATCGTCGGCGACCAAAACAAATTCCGGTAGAATATTAAATAAAACTTACGAGAGAAGGTGGTTGAAAACCATATGTTCGATTAAATCCAATGAACACACAAGGTATTTGCTAAAAACATACAAAATTATATTGATTAAAATGGAAAATTCGATGAGCCGGTAATAATTATAAAGTAAACAAAGCTTTTTATTCCGGAAATTAATTTTAATATTACGAAAATTTAACAATACTTAATCCCTTACTTTATGTCCTTTCGCCGAATATCGCTGATGGTTCGCTGCCATTTATATGTATCATTAAATATATATAATAGCTGTTCCAGTTAACTTTGTACTTTTATGTAAATATACTCAAAATATAGCAACACGCACCGCCGAGTTAATTAACAAACTTTTATCACCGTTTACCCTCGAAATAGGTAATATTTTATACTTATTTACTAAATGGTTTACGTTAAACCCGATGACTGTTAACTTTCGGTTATTAATCGTAAATTAATAGGCGGGTAAATTCAAAACCCAATAGGATTACGTTTAACCGACGACGATACGTAAGTAATTTTAGACTTTTTCGTTTAAATTATCGATACTGCTATGATGCTACGTGTAATACGCCCGAACGGAAATTATTCAACTTTTATCAAATAATATAAAGTTGGTAAAAATATGTTTACTAAATCTGAACCCCGACTACTAATAATAAAAGCCGAAATCTATAAAACATCCACTATATATTCCGAAAACTCTCTATATACCTATTGGCAGTTATAAACTATGTAGTATCTAATTATAGAAACTTTAAAAGGCGATTCGTAATAATTAATAAATATCGAAGTCCACCTTTAATAACGAGTAGGTCTATTATAAAGTCGATAGAAATATATACCTGATAACAATTTAAAATAGGGAGGGGTTAACCAAGGACTTATTGTAAGGTATAACGAGGTTTTGTCCCATTATCTTACGTACATATTCAACGAGAATGTCGAATATTTGCGACTATACCCTTTTAGTAGTAATCTCGTTGAAAAACGCTAAATGAAATATTCTTGACTAGATAGCCTATAATAGGGGAATCATAAATTTATTATAATATTTTCGTGGTTGATAACCTTTAAATCGATAATTACAAACTGCTACAGTAACTTAACGTATTCCGTGAATTAATCCCATGATTCGCAATTTATACCAATTATCTGGCTTTAGCTACGAATGGCCTAACGCCTTCGAAAACCACTAGTTAACGAACCTTATACAATAAGTTGTTCGTTACTCCTTAGTTTTACAATTCGGTTAAAGTACCTAAGCCGAAAACAAGGCGATTATTTGATGTTGACGAGGTTAACGGGATTAAAATGGGCCGGATCTGGAGCGATAACCCTTGCTTTGGCAAATTAAAATCCCCCGATATTATTCCCGATAACGATCCGGGTCGGGCCGGATTCGGGGCGGTCCAGCCTTCGTCGAACTTTTGAAAACTTTTAGCCTACCGAAAAAACGAATACCGTTGAAATTCAGTAACCAAGCCGTCGTCTTAACAAATTAATTCGTATAACCCGTTATAATCTTCGTCCTCTTAATATATAAATCCATTTTTTCCTCGTCGAATATAGAAATGGAAATAAACTAAAAAATCTCGCGAACAATGTTTTTTAATTTCGGGATTTTTTTTGTAATTGACGAGTTAATGTATCTAGAAGGATGTCATTAATTATAGGCCTATACTGTAAGTAATATTAAGAAAAAGAAAGAACTTCACCCTATTTAACCTAACGTTCCAAAATTGAATCTGGTAAAGAAAAATATTCCAATCCTTTCTAATTGTTCAGTATAATAAACAGAGTATAAACATTACTAAATTCGGAAAACCACGTTTTTGAATAGGATATTATTGCGAAAATTCCCTTATTTTAAATAATATAGTTACGTTTCGTATTTGTTAAAAGTAAGAATAGTAAGTTATTATCTTCAAGATGTTATCTATATCCCATGATAACAAATACTCATTTAACCCCATTCCCGAATAATTGATTTCTATGACTGTTAAAATATTTAAATCCTAATATTGCAAAATAAGAACCGTAACAAAAGTATCTTTTAAAGTTAAAATATGCATTCATCCCGCTTTATCCAAGAAGAACGAATTCCTGATTTAGGTAGTCGGATAAAATGATTCGCTAACTCGGAAAAATTACTAATAAATTACGATAAAAGTTATTAAACCCTAAAAAACGTCTAATTCCCTGAACAGTATGTAGTAACTTTTACTCGCATACTGCCCGGACCTTTTCGAGGTTGGCCCGAATACCTATCACAATCCTTACTATAAACTCTAGATATTTTACCTTTCGAACTTCGAAATTACACGTTTTGACATCCAGATTTTACTGCGTATTAAAAAGACGTTTTAAAAACGCGCGAATTTTCGATACATAACATTACTTAAGACTGGAATAAAAGATTAAATGGTTTTTTAGGCAAACTATAACAAATTTATTCAAAAGATCTACTATCATATAATTCATATATATTGTAAACGACTATGGCACTTCCTCCAACACAAAAGGGATAATTAACTAAGTAAATGATCTTAATAGCGTATAAAAATCCTTTCATTCCTTGTATCCGGGTACAACCCGAAAACGATTAAATGTCGCTTGATTATACAATAGCGTAAGATACATTGACTTTCCTAATATACATAGGGTTTCCATTAATGAAAGGTCAATGAAAACAATCTTACTCGGTAATCTTATTCAGCGCTCGGTAATCGATAGGAAACCCTTATCCCCCCTTAGTTTAAAAAATTAAATAATACCGGCGTTAAAACTAATAAAAAGCTAATCCAAATCGAAACCTTATTTATTAACTTCGTAATTTATAATCAAAGCTTAATTGGAGAATCCCGTAATATCGAGTATAATAACCATTAATGATATTTTAATAAAAATATTTTCGTTAACATCAACATAAATATAATGGTCGAGTTTTTCCTTTTATAGAGGTAAGGTTATAAACTTGTCCTTATCTAATAGGTGGCAAAATTTTGAAAATTACAATTAAAGACGTAATCAATTTTCGTTTTTCTTAATAATACTTGTCGCCGTAGCTTACAAAACCGATATTATCTCGTAAAGTTTTATAATTAAAATTAACCGACACTAATCCCCTATATGTTATACCTATTGGTACAAAAGTATTTCTATACCAATAAAAACCGATTTTACTAAGGACAGTATATCCCCCGACCTATAGTACATTATTATCGCATTAATAACCCAGCTCTTTTAAATATAATTTACTAAACAGCTACCTCTAATATTTAAAAGCTCCTATTAATATCGTATCCAAAATATTTTGAAAATCATATTCTGCGTTATTCCGGAAATAATATATAGTAATATGAGGCTCGACTATTTATAAATATTCATACCAAATTTGATTATTTTTGTAATATTAATATTTTATCGAAACGCTAATATCAAACTCAAATATCGAAAATATAATAGCCGAATTTTCTTTATTTTAAACCGTTATATTAAAATCAGGCTTATAAAATAATACTAATTACAGCAAAAATCAACTTAAATATCTAAAAAAAAGTATTTTCAAAGAGTATAAAAATAAGAAATAGATTCTTATTCATACTTGTTTGAATGAAATTAATTTTTTTGACTAGATTTTACAACTACGTATTTAAGTTATATAACCCCAAAACGAAACTTTACCTCAAAGTTAGACTTCTCCCGTCGCCAAAAATAGGAAAACTTTATTTACCTTTTATACATAAACTGTATATACTTACGTAAAAATAAATGCCGGGTGGAATTCTTAACCATATTAGTAATAGTCTAACGATATATAACGTACGTAACTTCCTGAGACGATCCTAGCCTAACGTTTCTTTACCGTCGCCTACATCGTTTTATATTCTTAGTTCTAAATACGTACTGAACGGGTTTATTCAGAAAATTGGCCGCGGTATCGAATTAATTAATCGCCAGTCCTACGACCCTTTAATGAAGATACTTAAAATTCGTAAAACCCTATTATAACTGTATCTTAATTCGGCTATTAGCTTTATATAAGTCCCACTAATTAACGACCAAAACGTCTCTTTAAGTCTAAAGACTCCAATTCTTCGGAGAATTCGGGGTACTTCTTTAGGGCCACGATATAGTTTATTAGGCCAACGCCTGCTATCATGAATTTGTCGCCAATACGAAACGCTACGTTAAAGCGTAGGCGATCACACTGCATTACTGAAAGATGATCGAATCTGTCCACTCAATCCAAAAGTATCTCGAACCTAATGACGAATAATATATATAAGTCTTTATTGTTTTTAACCAATCCCGTTAATTCAATCAATGTTTTATCTACGCGAGACAGGTCGTCAAGAGAAGCCTCGATATAATCGGAAAATTTACGCATATTGAATATATTTTAGTATTGGCCGGCGTCTCAATACGTTATAACCGACTACTCTGCCACCTCTGTATAATAGCCTTACACATAAAGAAACGCATACCGACATTTTCCAATCCACATTTTATTCTCTTTTAATAGAAATTCAATCGTATAACGCGTCGCTGCCCACGTAGAAGCAGATTCGTCGAATTGCGGTTAGTTATATTCTTTTCTTCTACCATAAGTCGGTCAAAATCCGGTACGAATCGCGGCTAATTCAGCCTCGAATTATTAAATCTTAGTCACGAACAAAGTCAAACAGAACGTAAGGTCGATAATGAAAATCGATCAATACGGCCATTATAATTGTTTGACAACTGATGTAATATAGCTTACAGTGTCTTATAAACGAAAAATATCGGCCCAAGTCGTCCCCGAAAGTAATCAAGTTGTATTAATAAAAGTGGAGGACTAAGTATTCGCTGACGGCCCAGTTTCCCTTATCAATTTCAAGTATAAAGTTAAAACATTAACGTTGGCTATCGATTCGTATATTATAAGTGATATTCCTTCATAAACATAAAAACTAAAATTAATAATTTGTTGTAATTTAACCTACGATATTAAGCTAAATAAATACCAAATAAAGGTCATCATTAAGGTATAGAGAAAAACTAAAAGAGGTTACCGTACCTCACCGTACAGTAACTATAGGCACAAACAGTGCCCAGTCTGTCACATGCGCTCATACGTACCGAGATTAATCCGCGCCCACTCCGCGACCGGACCGCACCCGGACCGGGTATAACCTATCCTTTTACGTGTAAAGTCACGTAAACTATAGACCCACTGGCCAATAGCTTAAGCCCATAACAATTTTAGATAAAGACGAGAATTACAACTGTAAACTATACGATGTATTCGATAATAAAATACGTATAATACTAAATATATGTAAAAGGATAAGTATTAAATCGTTATGATTTTATGTGATGTTACCCGGCTTGTAACTGTGGTAAACTAAAGAGTGGCATATATATTACCTTATGTAGGGAAATATATTTACGAAGAGTTATAACATCTTAAAATTGCATTTTGATACGGAAATTGAGCATGATCTTTACGATAAAAACTTAATTAAACGACTTGGAAATCTGCAAGAGTTAGCGCCAAGACTTTGATGAAAACCCATTAAAGGTCTTTAATACCCAATTAACAAAGTATCACAAATGTAAGACGACCTTTGCACCTGAATATAAAGTTGATAAACTATTCTTTGAAGTAATGATAAAAGTGGACCGTAAATACCCAAATTTCTACCTTACATAATTTAAACCAGAAAAAACCGAAAAAATTATACAAGCTTTAAAACATCACTTGAAATATTTATACACCAAACAACGAGTTTCGAATCAATATTTAAATCTATTAAATTAAGTATGAAAGTTAATATATCGATGGATTAAAGTATCCTTCAGGTAAAGAAAACGCCCTAAGTATGACTATTAAAATAAGAATAATTAGGCAAAAATCCTTGCGAACATAGGGCAAAACAACTATTATCGAAATACATTTTCAACAAATAGCAATGCTTACCGTGCCTATAAATATATCCGCGAAAATTTATACGAAACTTAATGTGATTCTACAAACATTATATCATATATGGAAAGATCGGCGGCTACTTTATTGACCACCAAATATACGATTGAATCATAATTGAATGACAGGTTAGCGCCAATTACCCACTTAAAAAAAAAACTAAAACTCATTTTATAATACATGTTACCGTATATAAAGGGATGAAAAATGAAATCATCGACTACTACAATATATATACCGTCGGAGAAAAAGACTTTAAAGGTAATAATACATACCTAATATATTGTAACCTAAGGATCAACTGCAGGTTAAAGAATAGGCTAGCGGTCCGCAGCGCTATCAGAAGCCTGATGTCCAAAACATTAATCTAGGGATCTTTCTTATATAAGCACCCAGGGTTAGGGTTTGGACCGACAGGACCGTTCGCAGTCAAGTCGACAACATTAATACCGAAGGAAAATATCGATTTCAGCGGTCAAGTACTGAAGATGGTATAAAGGCTATAGGATATGAGGATACGGTCATCACCACACAGATATTATTTCCTGCATATCTCGTCAGTTGTCAATCTAAGTATTCAATCTTTACACCTGAATAGCCTAACGAATAGTGATCATTCTACAGCACGAACAAACATCTTCTTAATATTGCACCTTTAATACCTCTACTACCTTACTGCTAACATAAACCCTCTGACAACTTCAATATACTCACGGGTATTTAGTGTGATCATTATATAATATTGCAGAATAACAAACCCTCTCAGCGTATTTTTGTAGGCTTAAACAATGTTTCCTTCCTGTATAGTATAATCCTAAATCACGTAGAGAGCGTATTAAACGCCTATATAGCATCGTAGTTCACGATTTGAGATAGGTACAGTAATCTATTTAAGGGTATTATACTAGATATTGTCGCAACCAAAGTTTTAACGGCCGGGGAACAACAATTCGACGCGTTCGCAGTGAAATTCCGGAAGTTTTAGCTCGACCATCTAAAAAATGATCGAAAGATTCTATTCGGAAAAAGTAAAACATAGTTGTTGAATACAGTCGTTGTAAACACACGATTCGAACCGGTCAGGTTTTACTTAATAGACTATGAAACGTTATGTTTATTTTGAGTAATTAATATAAACAAGTTTAAAATAAAACTCTGAAATACAAGTAAATAGTTTATCTGAGTATTGAATAACGTATCAATATAACTCTGGCTTCAGTTCAGTTATTTATGTTTTTTCTTGAAAATACGTATAATTGAAACAGTTTACTTAACGTAATCGAAATTATGGATATTACACCACCGAATCAAATACCCAGTTATAAAATGCCTTCTACAGCGACTTTACGCCGAAATATATACGGATGAAGGGAAGCAAACGCTCGAAGCTATCGAAATGTTTTGCTATTAATACTAGATGGATTTAAAAGCTCCACGGCAGTTTGAATTACGTCATTGTAACGATGTTAACTTCAAATACACGATAATTATAGAAATAATATACCTTAACAGAAATTTAATACTTCATTCCATCGACGAAATAACATTATTTGAAGTCGCTAAATGTATACGAAGCGCTTTCGTCATAAATTGTTACAACTACTTTAATTAATCACTTGTTAAATATATTCAAGGGCCTCTAATTGGATGCCTTACGACGCCGGCTCCGCCTTCGACTCTACTAAATAACTTATCCAAGTAAGAATCGACGATAACCAATATAAACAGATACCGGTAAAAGCATGATTGAGTATTAAAAAATGGAGGCGGTATTATATACCTCTTGAAAAGGCAAATATAATAGTATTTAAAAAGCTAAAAGATATCAATTTTGACGAATTTATCCTACAAATAACTATTAACGCCGTTATGAAACCTTTCGCCTCGAGTAAGCTAATCCCTTAAATCTTTGGTTTTAGTATTTACCTTGGGATCTATAAAAAGTCTAAAACATTACTAATCATCATACAAAAATCGAATGCTATAACGAAAGCCATAACAACTTTACGTTTTCTACGGGCAAAAAAATATCTTCTGAAAGCGGTAGCCGTAAGGAACAGCTCACGTAAAACGGTGTTCTAGATTTACTGTTATAATAATTATCAAAATTTGAAACATGAAAACCCGGAAAATAAAACCTAAAATAATCAACGGATTTAAAGGAAAGGATATACTTATGGGTTTCTTAAATAGTACAATTTCTTTTCGCTAATAAAAATTATAAAATTATAAGAAGGAAAAAAAGTATAAAAACGTCTCAGAACCATAATTCGACTCACGACACCGGCGAATCCACTTTTATGATAATGGATTCAAACCGCCCCTAAATCCAGTATACCCACCGAATTGTATTTTCGAATAGTTACTATCACACGAAAAAAGTCTGCCTACACTGAAATTACTAATACTTTACCGCCAAAGTCGCCTACTTCGCTCGAAAAATAAAAAATACCCTCATAACTTTGCCGCAAACTCCTTTATGATTTAAAAGGACATAGTAAAACATAAATTTAGATTAAAGCTCAGCCGAGAAAGTATTATTACTACTTTAAGCACTCCATTGGAATATTTCACCCTAGTGGAAATCTCAGCGTTAATTGAATAAAACATTTTTCGCTTCGAAATATTGAATTAAATGACCTACGATGCAGACAAGATTTTTTTTACACGCCTCGTATACGTAGTTTAAGGTAAAACAAGAAATCTATACGAGAAGACTCGCCTTATTGTACAAGTATATAACGAAGACAGTAAAAAAGATATTATAAGCTAGTCTTCTACTTTATAACGGGTAATCCACTGCTTAATTTTCACGTTCGCCGCCTATTTTAATACCCTTTACAAGTTATATATTAAATTTCGTAATATTACGCAGGCTTGTATCTAGTCTAAGGAAAGGCTTAAATAGAGTATTTACGCCGATATACCTACGAAGCTTAGAAAACACTATCCATCTAAAACTATTTCACGTATTATGAAAACGCTTTACGGCTTAACTTATATATTATATACTGGTAAAACACGTGGTCAGAGAATTATAAGAAGCGGTTCGAAATGGTTAACTTGACTTTCAACCTGTACCTATTAGTTTTAACGGCCTTTTTTAAAGGATTAGCTCTAATAGGTATATGAACGGATGATATGTTAACTCTATATAACGCGTTGTTTTCTGAATTTAAAAAGAGGAAATTTTCGAAGGCCGTCCTTAGATCAAAACCCAAGACTAACCTGATCAAGAACTACGTAATCGATTTTAACAACGCAACAATCACTCTTCAAAATATCGATTTAGACTTTACGTAAAAACTACAATTAGATGAAGTTACCCTCATTTCTCTAAAAAGCATAAAAAGAGCTGACGAATATAAATATCAACGAGTACGTAACGCTTAAATTACCTTAATTATACAACTAAAAACGGCGTTATACCTTTTTGTCATCGCGTAATACCAAGTAAACCTTTATAAACGATATATACAAGGCTTCTAACAAGCAGCTTACGTAGAAAATACATAACTCAAACATCGTTCAACATGAATAACTATTCAAAAT
The DNA here is from genome assembly GCA_038502455.1 of Anisogramma anomala. NCBI lineage: Eukaryota > Fungi > Ascomycota > Sordariomycetes > Diaporthales > Gnomoniaceae > Anisogramma > Anisogramma anomala. The sequence goes on from JASMMZ010000005.1 coordinate 30,592,727, forward strand.
ATATATTACGAAACTATTGATTTTTACTCGCCGTTCCTTCGCTTATAATTTTCACTGTATCTTATAAATTTGATTTGTTTTTATTTTGGGAAACGAAACAACCGTTCGCAACGTATTTACGCTCCGTAAAAACATTATCTTTTAGAATTCGACCTAATGTAAGTGATTCACGCGTTATTTTCTAGCTTTAAAAATTTATAACATAGTTAGCAACTTCGATTTAGGTATAACCATAGTAATAACGATCCGAATAATTATTTTAAACCTTAATTTAAAACTCATCTCTTTCATAGTTCATTATAATTCGTTTTCGCTTCGCAAATACCTAGTTAAACTGTGCATTACGAACGAAAAACCCCATATAATCGATATTATAGACTTATGCCAATCGAATGAGCGACGCGAAATAGACTAAAAAAAATAAATTGATAGAAAATTAAACTCAAGTGATACAATAATTAAAGGCTCCCCAAACGGGCGTAATGAACACACTAAATACCCATGAGTATATAGAAGGTTTTTGAGGGTTTATGTTATCAAGAAGGTAGCAGAGGTGCTGAATGAATAATATTGCAACCGTACAAGTAATGATCAAAAGCCATAAGGCTATTCAGATATAAAGACTGAATACTTAGATTGACAACTGAAGAGCTATGAACGAAATACTATCTATATGGTGATGACTGTATCCTTATAAATCCGTGCTATCATACCGTCTTTAGTACTGGATCCCTTGCATCAGTGCTGAGCCCGCTGATCCTGGATCACTTGGATCAGTACTAATCCTACTGATCCTAATCACGTGATTGGCTTAGTCTTTTCCCTGCTGACAAAGGAGAGGTGTTCCTCGACTAATGTGTTGGACTTCAAGCTCCAAGTGACTTAGCTACTTGCTGGTCTGCTTCCTCACTGGCCATCATACTTAGGTCGTAACAACGTGGCATTAAAGGTGCGTAAATCGATCAGTACTTTTTTCGTTAATATTATCAAAAGGTTTTTGCGACCTTACCCAGGCTAATACTATATGCCTTACACCTACCCTTTGTATTTTCTACGTTCACGTCGCTATTGACATTTTGAAACAACTCTAAACCCTCTATTTACATCACTTTCTGTATATTTCTTCGGTACATATTTCGTACTCGACTCTTATAACAATTTTTCATCCATCTGAAATCGGATATTTATACCTCTTTTTAACATAGTATTACTCAGTATTTTATTCATTTAAACTATATTGAATTTATTTGTAATTATCATTTATTTTATATATTTCAACCATGTTGAATTTGATTTCACTCCTTACCTTTTTTATTTATTACTTATGTTACTACTTTTGTTTTCAAAAGCAAAATTATTATTTTATAATTAATTACACCATGGCCGGGCACGCTATGCCTACCGAAAAAGGTAGTTATTTAATAGTAAAAGGAAAAGGCAAGGGTGATGCCATCGCATCCCTACTATCCTCCCCACCGTTATCCCCCTCTGTACTTTCGTTATCGTTATCACTGCTATTAACTTCACTATCGACGTCACCGAGGACGTGGCCCCGCGCTTTGGGTCGCATACTATTAGGCAAAGGCGCAAAGGGGTTTTCACCATTTTTACGGCGACGCGAAATAATATCGTTGAATTCACTTATATAATACATAAATAAGCTACGATTTCAGGCGGTGATAACAACTTCCGAGTTCTGAGACAGCCGGTTAACGCTTACTACTAATTAATATAGGTTGATTTCAATTATTTATAATAGTAATTACATTTTGAACACCCGTGAATCATATGTTAATAAAAGCGTAGAAATTAAGTTCGTGTTTAAAAATACTGCGTTAAACTAAACTTATTATTAAGTTGGAGAACACGTAATACAACTTCGGTATATGGCCTTAGAACTATCGGAATTAGGTCATATCTATTGCTAATCCATTTGTAACGATAGTGACGACCCAATCTACTCCCGCTTTAGTTGTAGTTTTTAATAGACTTACCTGCGGCCGCGAATGCGACACACGACACGCAAAACATATCTATTAATAGTCTATGTTTACGTAACCAGATTCGCCGATTTAACACTATACGCGTTAAATAGGCCTCGCAACGCATCCCAACAATATGTAACTCGAAATAGCGGAAAAGATACGCCTCGAACGCCTCATTTAGGGGGACAGTAATACAAGAAAAAAACGGATAGGTTTAAAAATAAGAACCGCGCCGTAACTTCACTAAGCTACGCTTATGGAGAAGGGAGGAGAGGTCTCCGCGGGTAATAAGGTGTTTACTTATGGGAAATGGGTAAGATTTATAACCTTAGGAATTTCTCGTTCCTTACTCAATGATTTAGGAGGAAAAGGGGACGGAAAGAAGAAACGAAAGAGGGTAATGATGTTATGACACGAACTGCAGTTGGATCCTCTGACGCTGCATGTTCCCCACTACGCTTACAAAGCACATTTCCCATGTACGGCACGGCAATTGGACAACGGATGACTCAGCAGAAGTCACGTGACCTGGATCACTTGGATCACCTAGATCACCGGCTCACTTGGATCACTTGGATCACCACCAGTGATCCCACAAACCTCATACTGGAGCACCCCCAGTATGGGTACCAACTGAAGGAACTAGATATAAGGACATGGTCATCACCACCTTAGATAGCTCCATTAGATAGTTCTTCAGTTGTCAATCTAAGTATTCAGTCTACACACCTGAATAGCCCAACGGCTTCTGATCATCACTCGAACACAGTCTTGATATTGCACCTTTGTTACCTCTGCTACCTTACTGCTAACATAAACCCTCTGAACACCTTCTACATACTCACGGGTATTTAGTGTGATCATTACAAATGGCTTTAGCGGCGGCGCCGGCTAGAGAGGCGAAAAGAAGGGCCGAATGAAAGGCGGTACAGTCTGAAAAGGCAGGGCTAATATTAGTGGTAGTAATGGAAATGACGTGGCTAGCGGGGGCGGTAACCTAGGAACGCTTACGTTTACGCGCCAAATGATACCTAAATGTCCTATTCACACGCATCATCTATTCAGAGGCGAAGTTAGTATATAGGAATTGGTCAAGTGACCTACCTATCGGAATGGTAAAAAGTAGGTAATTAAAATAGTGGGTTAAGTTTATATATGTCAATTAACCAAATAGGACTTACGTTAACTTTAGGTACGCACCGTTAAAGGGGAAAAGAATTTTTTTTTTCTTAAGCCAATAACGACATTTTTTTCATTGACCTTAAAATACGTCACGTCGTTATCACTCCTATGCTATTATACTCTTATAATATCTTAATAATGACACATTTATAGGGAATAATAACACCCACCACTAACAATTCTATTGTTACCGATTATGGGAACCAACCGGAACTTTACTATGAGTACTGTTACGGTTAATAACTATTAATTCCCACCTTCATAACTTTTATCGCTACTATACTATGATTACTCAACTATCAATTTGAACCTTTACAATTTTTACCGCAATTATAGTATTATTATTAAACTACTAATTATATTCTCTACAATCCTCACTGTTATTACGCTGTTATTACTAAGCTACCAATACGTATTATACTATAACCAGACTATTATTACTAAATTACGTATACGAATAACGCTAGAAAGTACACTATTAATATTAAGTAACGAATATGTACTTCGATAGAGAAAAACGATTGCTTATATTAATATTATTATATATCCATATAGTTAATAAAACCTCATACTATACAGGACACCGTTGTAAAAGTACTTTTGTAATATATTACTCTATAAGATACCTTCCTGTAAAGTATATGATAACGTGCCACTAGCTGAAAGTGGAATTAACAAAGTCTACGGTAAAGTGCCACTACCTAAAAGAGAGATTTAGCAAAGTACATGACAGAGTTCCCCTGCCCGGATATGAGGTTTATAACCTCTCACCCATGGCTTGCACTCTCCAAATACTTCTCTTCTCATACTTAACTTATCTTTATTACTATCATACCAATCTTTACGATTATTATGCTACTCTGTTACATTCATGTGAATGAAAAGAAACCTTACCTATACTACAGAAATCAATCAGTTTTTATTAGGTGAAACAAAAATAAGCTATAAAAAAAAGAGAAACTATTTTTCGTTTACGCTTTATTAAATACTGATATAAAAGAAGGATTATCCCGCAAAGCTATTACAAACTACAACAGTCGTACACGGCAGTAAGTAGTGAAAAATTCTGAATTGCGTCATTTTTTAATCGCAGTATAAAGGTAAAAATGGTATCGCGATTAAAAATACTAATAAATCTTCATTATACTACTTTGAAGGAATGTTCAGATTGACCATTAAAGTTTCAAATCGTATAAAAAGCGATACCTAAGATTATAAGCTTTTTATAGTTACCAAACGGCTAATGCTCCACTACTACTAGACTAAATCGCTAAATTTAAAACTCTTGCAACGACAAACAACAACAATAGAAACAAAAAATACAATTGAAAAATCAATATAAAACCTTATCCCTATATCAATTCTTTCACATATATCACAATATCCTGGATTGGATACATATACCAATATATTGACACGGTTATGCTGAATGAAATACCAAGATTGCGAAACTTCGTTGAATGAAACACGTTACATGTTTCTATACCTTGAATACCTAGTCCCCTTTACCCAAATCTCTAAACCCACAGCACTAGAGCCTACACAAACTCAATTAGCGTTAAATTGTTGTCCAAAACGTAATGATGGAAAGTAGTTTGGAACTGATAAAGTCGATTCCAGCCTTCGAACCAGCCTTTATAAAATAGTATAAAGGAGACCTTTTGTATAAGCATGTCAATGATATCCACTTAAAGAAAAAGCTTATCGAACTTTATCGGCTAATATATTCTTCATTAAAACTTTGATGAAAACTTTAGCAGTGGTACCTGCAATTTTCAAGAGTTTCGCAATTTCTTTGGTAATTAGACAATGAAGCGATTTCGAAAAACATAGTGGTAAGGCTAAAGATAAAGGATTGTAATTGACAGATCTTTATCCCCACCCCCCCCCCAAAAAAAAAAACATAAAAATAATGGCAAAAGTTTTCTTTAAAGCGGCATAATTTAAGAACTTCCATTAAAATCCTAAACCTTAAAATTTACTATGAGAATCTTACTTAAAGTTTTCAAGTGTTTAAAACAGGAAATTGAGTAGGTTTACCTCCGGTACAATCTTGTTAAACGTTTATAATAAAACCTGTATATTGTTAAAACAGTGAAAAAAAAGTTAATAAGATATGTACTTCGTGATACCGATATCGTAATACTTAATTAACTTTTTAAAATAATAGGTACCGATATAGTTTTGCTTATTTTAACTTAATTTCGCTATCCTCTATTAATCATAATATGTAAAGGGTAAAATACTTATCATGGGTTATATATGCCCTTTTTTTGAAGGCATTCATCGAAGTCTAGCCGGTAATAAACAGGAAAATTTCTATTTAGGCACGGATAACATTAATTGATACCGACTACCCGCTATACAGGTAGGACGTTTATATGAGTCTAACGACTTATATCGTTTGTTTTATGAAACCCGTTAATCCAATCCTTTCTTTGGGTAGCAATTAATAATAGAGGCTCATGAATAAATTTAACTGTTTATAACTTCATAACAACGGGTATTTAAAATACTACATCAATATACTTAGAGTTTATTCGACTTGATAGTTTAACTTTATGATTTCAGCGAGGGATTATGTTCTTGATTGATATTCGATAACTCCCCAATATTACAATTATTATAAACCGTTTCCCTCGGTTTACGGTAACAGTTTAACGGCTTTGAAACGAAGTAGTGAGATATTTATCCGCGTTTCGAGGTACCGATTAAAAAAATCAAACTCTTGTGCGAAACCAGTTATAACACGAATTTGGCGAGAACAGCTTTAGCCAAAAAAACCTCCACTAATATACGTAGTAAAACTAATGTTAACCTAGTTAAAAGGGACTACGAAACAAAGTCTTTTTACATTAATATCCGATAGTAATTTGCTAATAAATTTGCGATTTGACTTGTAGTTCTTATATTCATCTTTGTATCGAAAGGTTGTGAAGTTTAACATATTAATATAATCCTTATACGTAACCCCCCTTTTTCAGACCCCGTTTTATAAGAGGTGGTTAGAATTACCGATACTTAGGAGAAGGCGGTTACTTGGGATTTCACCCACAAAAAATCCTGCTTTTTCCGCCTCAAAATCCGAGATTCCCAAAATACATAGAGATTTTTCCATATTAGGGAGGTCCGGATTACTTCCTGTTAATAGGCCAGATACAAAATCCAAATCAAACTCGAAGAAAATTAAGGTTTTTCATCGTTACAAAAATCAATTCCAAATTTCTAAGGTCTTCACTTAATAGAATCTCATTCGTTTTGATAACAGTGATTATAGCTTTTCGTAATAGGGGTTCTATAACAAAAATTCAGGTATATTAATAATTTCATTCAAGTTCTCCACACTCCTTTACTCACCTTCATATTAATAACATATAATAGGCTATTTATATTCAAGTAATATAACAGATAGAGAATTTAGTTACCACATCTGTTGAACTACTTTTATTATCTTGAAATATGAAAGAGGACTATTTCAAATACTTATAAGGAAATTATAATTTATTCACCACCTAAAGGAAATAAGGCTTACGATTTATGAGGTAAACGTAAGTTAACCAGTAACTATATTCAAGGTCCTTCTTATGAGTTACGCGAATAATGGCATAAATATTATTAATATATACAAATTAAGGCATAATGAAAAAAAATAACGGTTAGAGTTTTTCATAACGTCACTCAGCTTACAATTTGTTTTCGTTAATTGGTAATTAGGGATCAATCCACTCTTATGTAAGAGGACTGACATAAATTCCTTTCAACAACCCAGCTGCAAATTTATCCTATATTTTGAAAAAAGGCTTCTCTAATCATTATATAATGACATCTGGATTTTGGAAGAGACTTTGTATAATTACATATCGACAACATCGATATAATTAACATATACTGTAATCAATTTATTAAGGAAGTATTCAGGTAAATTTCACCTAGTTACAAGGGTTTTAAAATATTATCGGTGGGGATTTAAATCTCATATATAATCGAACGAAATCAACCTTGAGTAATATTCGCAATATACGAGCTTTGGACACATAGGCTTTTTTCATAGGAATATACCTTAAAGTTAAGTTAAAAGTCCTTATGCATCATTTAAAACATGTATTATATCTTATCTTTATTAATATTAATAATATCACTATGTCAATTTGATTTAGCCTAAATAATGGTTTAAATTATACGGTTGAATTGAAGCCTGTTCTATCACACATGTACCACATACTACAAATCTAACACGTTTGGTAACCGGAACCCAATATATTGATGTTCGGAAACCTAATTGCTACTAGCATAACTTCTTTACCATCTACTACCTTTATTCAAAAAATGATAACAATATTTCAATAAGTAAAAGCCTTTATCTAATTATATTCAAAAGACTTAAACGTGGTTAACAATTCCTTTATAACATATTTCATAGTTACGGAGTATTGAACCCCTAAATTGAACAGACTTCTTTACTATAAAAGGAAATGGAACGGGACGCCCCCGCGCGACTCAAGGTTTATCCAATGTGAAATCTTCCTCACACAAAAACAACGGGCACTAGCAAGTTTATAAAATTCTAGATTTCATTAAACTACTAACCTAATAAGGGTATATGGGATTATTAACTAATGTAAATCTATTTTTTCTCCTTAAAATCCCTTTACTCTATATAAGTAGTGAACTCGTATTTGATGCTTGTGGATAAATCCAAATCTTAGAAAATGATATCTTTAGTAGGTTTTTATTTAGCCACAACATCAAGAACGACTATATAAATAATTCAAATGGATACGAGTACACTACTTTTCAAAGGTCCGATATCTTCGGCAAAAAGGGTAGTTATAATACTAATGATAAAAGTAATATATTGACCAGGTTTAATAATACCACCGTACGCCTGCTTAAAACGTATAAAATTATATTACAAAACACCGACACACATTTGGCATCAAATGTTTGCGAATCGGTGTTTTTTATAGTTATAACGATAATTATAGGTATTTACAATACCAAAATTAGACCATTAAAACCTATTGAAACCCGGGTCGTAAAAACTTATATCTTTAGTTCTTATATATATCAAGGGGTTGAACCGTATCATAATCTGATAGATATCCTCGTCGTTTATCTCCTAAGACTTTATTAACCACCAGTTGAAAGGAAAAACTTCGAAAAGATTCGCCTTAAACCTGATTTTCATTTTTACATTCGATATCGAATCTACCCTAACTATTATTAAAATCTTATCAATCCTTTCATATGAAATAAAAAACGCCTTTGATACCCTTTTTTATAACCGTCAAATTAAAAGGTTGAGGCGTTTCAAATTTCATTGAAGTTCATTTGTATGTATTCAATCCTTTTCAACAAGAAAGATGATGAAAATTAATTATTGAACAGTAAATCTAGGGTTTTCGAATTGTAATTGCGGTATATTTTTAATAGGCCCGATTTTCGCAGCTATATGTGTAATTTATATTTCAAATTATACCAAGATTTAATTCAACCGCGTTTTCGATTTTACCGAAAACGTGTTTCGTCACGAATTTTGTATTGTATAACTCTGAATATTAAAGTATTTAAGGTCAATTTCAGGATGTTAAAATAATAGACTACTAATAATAGTTTTTTCTTGGTTCTTTCAAAGTGTAACTTTCATATACTATAGGATGATAATATTCTACTAACTTTACGAAACGGTGTGACTTTTACGTTTCTACTACTATAAAACCGGTATATCTGATTAGGAACCCGTTTTCAAATACCATGTTTCCTAGTCCATTATATCTAAGGTTTTGGTTCGATCTAATTTTATTCAAAAACGTTTCTATCAGGGACTGCGTTATAAGGGCGTCCCAAGTCATCCGGTATTATAAAGAACTTTTACGTATGATATATGGGCCTTCGCCATACCTTTTGTATACCGCTTTTGCTACTGTAATCGTATTTATATTTATATATTACTTCGATTACTAATATTTTAGGTATAGATAAAAGAGCTTCAAAAAACCAATTACAATCCTATTAATTGTTGCTGAAAAGGCGGTTACCCCGTTAAATAAAACTTCGCCTTATGTAGTTTCCTATAAAAACCTCGATTTTTTCCCGTACAAAGTTTCCATTAAACAATTACGTCTCCGCTTTACTTATGGTTTAAAAACCCTCAACGTGTAGTAACCATTAATACAAAATATCATGGCGCCGGCTATCGCTCCGTTACCGGGAACCGTGTCTCAAATTCAGGATATGATGCTAGTCGACAAACAAGCGGCTAAACATATTATGGCGGCACTCCGACGCTTTTCGCTACTCCGAACTTCTCCAACTGTATACAACTTCCTTGCTAATTTGAAAACCATCATTGACCACGATGCCGACACCTATTAACTAGGTCCAAACCACGCCTTCTTACGGTTGATAAAAAGTTTCTCAAATTTATATCACCTACATTACTAACCTGAGAATACTCCTTCCAATCCTTCGATTACCATTGAAACGAATTAACAAAAAATAATTATATTCAGATTCAAAAAATATTAAACCTTAACAAAAATCATATTATAGTATTTATGCACACATACAAATAAATTTATGATGATAACGATAAATTGGGTTTACATTCATCATTAGTTATGATAATCATATAAGAACATTAAAATCTGGTGAATTTTAACTTACTATTCAGGTTATAAACTCGAAGGTTACTATCGCGCTTCAACACTGCTAAATACTTATTTTCTTAAGTATTAGGAAAGCTATAATATATATTGATAACAACTTAATAATATGCAATTAGAAAGATTACCCGACTACTATAACCTAATAGGCTTTCAAAGTCTTTCACTTGATAATAGACTTCAATTTAAATTTATTGGTATTAAAATAATACCCAAGGTATATAAAAATTAATGGAAACCTGGTTGCATATAAGCCTATAAATATTAACTTGAACCATTCTTCTTGTTCTAAAAAATTCTTTACTCGTACCAACGATGTTTACTATTATTTTGAAATACATTTTAAAACAATAATCAGAAAAAATATAAATAAATTAACGGGAAATTATCCTCTTAATAGAGATGTTGAGGCTTTGTATGGTAAACTAAATCCAACTCTAAAAATCAAAGATTTCGACCTATAAATATTTTCTCATCTTTAATACTGTTATCTCAATGATTGCTTGATGAGTCATTGTTGATAAAATGCAACTATATAGATTGTGTATTATTTTTCCCGCGTTTTCAAATATAGGATACAAACTAATTTAATATTTGATACGATAAGAAACGAAGTACCATTCACTTGAATTACTACCTCGCCTCCATGCAAACTGATGAACTTTAACTGCAACCCCCCTAAGTATATATATATATATAAACGTAAAACGTATATACATAAAGTTTTATTAAGCCTTGAAGATTTCTGTGTATTTGTTTTTATTACAGCCATTTTAAAAAAATGAATTAGGGATTTTTTTCTGTGATAGCCTACGTTCTTCGCCTCCCGAAAATGAATACGTTTTATGCCAGCCAACAATATTTCCGTTTTGGATTCATTAACCTATACTAAACATATCATCCGGATGAAAAACTTATTTGTTTAACAATTCTATTATCACTGATACCAAAACTTTTACTATTTTAACTCGTCGAAGGCATCCCTATCTATCAAATAAAACAAGACCTGGAGACGAATTAAAAGATATAACAAACTTGGCAACTAAATGATAGGTAGGGGTAGGAATAGAAGCGGCGAATATGGACTTATTAATGACAAAGATTATCTTCCTGTTATTACTAAAATCGTCGTCCCTATCTATAATTTCTCTCCCAGTGATAATAAAACCCTGACGATCTATTAATGTCGCGACTGTTACCTGAGACACGCCACCTTTCACCGTTTTAAGGGCGACGTGAAAAGGCTGTCACAAGGTGATTAGGCGTTCGAACAACGCCTTTACAACGATCATAACGCGATTATTAGCTTAAAAACTCGCGACGCTAATAATAACGAGGATACACCCTCTTTCACAGTTAATTACTATAATCAATCAATATCCAAACCTTTTTTTTTGGAATTTTAGTACAAAAAGACCCTTATAACCGAAATGTACGTATCGGACTTCCGATCATCCCCTCTCAATAAAAACATTCTTTCTAACACTTATCTAAAAAAAATGACAACACATATATAAATATACCTCACAAGGTTACTCGTAGAGGATAGAGGTAATGGAGAAAAGGGGGAGGGAGGGAGACAAAATGTGGGAGGGTAAAATATGACCGCGGACGCAAAAAGCCTTTTTCGAAATGTCAACTCACTTAGGGGCGGCTGAAAAGCGCGCATGACAAGGCGTGGCACGTGAAGGGCATTCTTTCTTTCTTTTTCTCCAATGAAATACTTTTATATACGTTGATACAAGGACCTTAATCACAAAGATTCTCGTTACCAGAGCTTAGGGCGTCGATTATAGGGTGTCAAAGAACTTATTGACGTAGGCGAAACTTTTTTGTTATATAGAAAAACGTTTAAGGTTAGGAGCTATTTTGATAAGTAGCCCCTTTTATTTGTTTTGAAACTTAATCTACGGACTACACCGCGTATAAAGTCTGAACTCGATGCATTTTAATAAAAATAGGCTTCTATTTGTATATACACATATATATGCCTACATATACACGCGTATATATGCGCCTATATACCTTTTTACACGTTTTACTTTGGCCTATTATACGGGGTTTTCTCTTGCTTTTTAGGCATTACAGTGTCTTATTTCTAAAGGTCTATACGGTTATATTCCCGGCGCAAGTAAAAGTTTGGCGGAGATTAAAACGGTAACTCCTCGTTGCTAAATATGGGTCGTGATCTATAAGCCTACGGGTCTCTGGATTATAGAGTACCCTAAGATTTTAACTGCGGGGATAAAATAAAGTCCTGGTAGCCCGCAAAGACTTCAACGTAACCTACGTTACGATCCTTCCCGCCGTCATCTATAGGAGTATTTCGTAGCAGCTAGTTCAACTCTCGTAGTCACCACTGCCTGGTGACAGTAAATAAAAACAAGAATCTTACTGCTATTGTATCTGATATGATACCTTAAAATGTAGAGTCTAATTAATTATTGCAATGGCTAAAGGGAAGTAAGATATCAAGTTCTAAATCTTCACAGCAAATGTAAGAATTTCAGCCCGTTAAGTAGTATATAAAGGTGTTTTTGGTTAGACAATAAGCTCTTCTAAGAGAAATATTTGCATATCACATGAATTTCTTTAACGTATCATCATCGTCAACAGCCTTGTCCCTTTCGCAATCTATAATACAATACAAGTGGTCTTACTCGGAAACAATGAGTTACTTATTATAATATATTGTCTATCGTTTTTAGCGTTGGGCCGGAAGGTGGCGACTGAACTCATAATCATACTTACCATAGGTTTAATACCTTTAGCTACTATAACGACGATATTTTCCATGGTTCACAATTCCGCTCAATTTCTGGTGTTATAAAAGTTATTGTGGATTTTAATCCAAAGGTTTTGAACCGGAACTTGAGAGTTAAAGACTTTCGTATTTGCGGTTAATGTAATGCTCCATTATAAAGTCTTAGGTATCACTGTTACAAAAGTTGTTAATTTAAGGGTAAATAACAATTCAATTTGTTGTGAGGGCTATTACAGTTGCAAATATAAAACGTAACTGTCTCAAAAAGTATTTACAGGTAGTATCTGAACGTTATGAGATATATTTAAACTCATTCATAACTGAAACAACTGCTGTAACTGTTCGCAAATTTTGGTTTTTCTTACATATACTTTTTCCGTTGTTTACTAATGGAAAACAAAAGTGTTTAATTTGGTTAAAAATATTCATTAATATTTCCTTTTCTTTTTTCTTAGCCATTATTGTTTGCACCCTCTTTATGGATTAATTCATAAGATATTACATTAAATGAAGGTTTCATTCGAAGTAACTCTTTATAATATCGTAACCTTCGTTGAAAATTTTCATATTAATTAGAAATATTGGATAGTAATTTTCGGTATGACTCAAAATGGTGATCAAAACCGTAAAAAAATTTCCTGACTCACTTACAAATGTTAAAAAATAGTTTTTCGTTAATATTCAACAGATTATAAAATTTGCCGTTATATTGTCTTACGTCACTTCATATGTTGGGGAGATCCATAAAAAGCTTGTAGTTAATATAAACTATTTCAATAAGTCTGGGAAGATAGTTACACTAGTTTTTCTAGTTGTTGATATTATTTCTTGTTAACTTAAACTCTAAATCTTTACGTTCGAGACAAAAGGGGTAATTTTTAATTGTTTAACCCGATGAGTACATTCCTGTAGTAGAACTTGTAGTAGCCTTACATTTGTTGGCATACCTATTGTAGAAAGCTTCGTTTTAAGTAACTTCGCGATTTTATTTCAAATATTGATATGTTTAAAGGACTTGACAATTTGCAACAAGGTTTAATAGAACTGAATGATTTTGTTTGATTAGATGCTGAATAGTGCTGATATTACCTCCTCCCATAGCGTTAGCGAATGTAGCTTTACGTCTCCTACCTTTTCCTAACGTATACTCCGCGTTACAACGGAGGGGTGCTAGGCTACAAGTCAAAATAACAGGTTTCTTACCGTTGACATCTGAAGAGTTGGTACTAGCGAAACTAATGGTTTGACGTGACTAAGAATTAAAGGGCGGTGCTCTCCTAATATGTTTATAAAAGTGGTTATAATTGTTAACGCCCTTTCTTTTCCATTGTACAATAGAGTTAAGGATCTAGAGGGTAATGTTCTACTTCAGCCCGAGTAAAAATTATTTATGTGAGCTAGATTAAAGTATTACCTCATACAAAAATTTCTTATTAGTAAACCACTATCTTGGGTTAAAATTTAATACATTTTTGAATTGTTTTCCCTATGTCCATAATCCAATCGTCGAAAACTTAAAGAAATCTTAAAAGGCGTAATCTCTACAGTTAACATATATACCAGTATATTAATTGAATACTGAATAGCCAATAAAGCAGGTTAAATAATCATTAGTTAAGTCCTCGTTAACATTTTCTCTTCATAAATACTCGTTATAATGCTTAAAGAAAAGGGTTTCGAGAGCCTTCATTACCTTTATACTGTTTTAATTAGATGTAATCTGAACTTGGTGTTTTGTGTGAAGGATCTTAGCGATTTATATAAGCGAATTTGGGTATTTTGATGCGTAATGACTTGGTTTAGGTATGGGGTCGCGTATTGTTATTCTTTCAGCACTAATTAGTGATTCTTAGCATTTTCGCTGGAAAATAGCGATCTTAACGTATATTCAAACTTAGGAAATTACCATCTAATAAAATCGGAAGGAATGATATCAAGATTGAAATATGTTGTATATAGAAAAGTTAAAGTTATTTGTTATTTTAATTGTGATTTGACATGGGGATTATACTATGAATGATTTTCAATTGGCAATAGCAATATATGTAACAATAGTAATGATTTAACCGTTGACTAATTTTAGTCAAATTAGCAACTTAGTAATTACTTCTTTGACGATTGAAAACTTTAACAGTCAATTTAAAGGGTTTTCGAGATGATTTGATGAAGGTGTCTTGGTATTTTATCGATATCTATTTCTTCTCCACCTCTTAATTGTCATAAAGACTAAAGTAGCTCAAAAGCTTTCTTGACATAATGCCATAAAAACTGACACAATGAGCAAAAGTCTTTTCCAAATATTATTCCTTTACAGCGCAATTTCACAAAGCGTAACGAGAAAGTAACTTCTTATTCTACATATCGAATCTGTTCTTAACCCAATACGCATTGATCAGTATTGATAAACGGTACCAATAATAAGCCTTCAGACGTTGTAACGTTATCGATTCGAATCGGTCGAAGTATCAGCAGTATTTCGTAGTCAAGTGATGAATGTATAATTTTAGATTTTCCACATCTTTTACCGGTCTCCACACTAATTTATATAGATAATTGCCTGGCCTGTGCGATTGTATGAATTGAGTATATACCGTACTTAACTTTAAAGTCAGTTCAGTCAACCCACAAAATAACGTATATAACTTGCCATCAGTACAATTAACTTACTTAATAGTATAGTTGAAAAACTATAGAGAAATTACTAATGTTCTGATATTAAGTGTATTAAAGTTGATGTAATTTAATAGTGGTTCTTGTAAAGAAGTATAGGAACACTTTTTTTTAAAAAAAATATGTTTTTAATTATAGTATCTTTTTATTAAACAATGAACTTTTATAAGGATTTTTTCTACCGTTTCTATAACCGACAAGTATTGTTATATATACTTCATAATGATGTATCCGAAGGAATAATTTTCGACGTTACATATAATATTCTTCTTGATTTAACGAAACCCCATAAATTTTCTTTCATCGTTTATTAAACGATGTGTTTTTGGAAAAGATGCTATTTCAAGCGGTTTCTGGCGGCATCTGGTAATTTCTACTTATATCACGGAATATTCAACGTTATGAGATGTATTGGTATTTTGCTTCGATCTGTTACGACTGCTTATATAATTTCTTGTATAAAAGAAGGAAAGAGTGACATGACGATGTTAATGGTTAATTTAATATAAAGGGTCAGAATGTCTAGGAGAGAAAGTGGAGTCGTAATTTCTTTCTTTTATTGTAATATAACCGGGAAGTATCGTATACAACGCATTGCACAAGCTGTTACAACATAGACCTATAGATACCGTCGAGAGGGATCGTAATGAGAGGTCTTTGGGACCTTTATTGGCTGCTGAGGTCCCTTGCCGTCCTTTCAATTAAGACTTTAGAGTGACTCATAATTTAGAGACAGAGAGGTGTATCAACTGTAGCCCTGGCTATCGGTGAAAAACAGTTGTCTTAATCTCTTCCTCATGCCTATTAATGGCAGAAATATAACTATATAGGCTCTTTAAATGTAAGAGGACCCTACAAAGTAAAAATGGAAAATGAATGCCCGTATAAATTCCGTAAGTAAAATACATGTGTATTGGCGCCTGACCATTGCAGGATTTGTTATATTTGTTGTTAAGGAACTGTTGTATACATACGGTACCCTGTTTGTTGCATCTCTCCATCAAATAGAAAAGACCCCTTATTGATACAACCCTTAACTTTAAGCCTTTCTTTATATAATAAATAAACATAATCAGAAACAATAAATATTATTTCATACCTTCGAAATCCTTGTACATTTTAACCGTGGTATCTATATTAACGTAAATAGTGGGCCCGTTACATAAGAAATGGGTAATACGTATAAAAGCCCAGCGTGTGCGGGTCTATATACGGATAGCATTGGTTTTTGAACAAGTGAAGCGTGTTTCGGCCGACTCCCCCCCCCCTTCTCGTTCGATATTTTCTTATTTGTTTTCTTTATTATCCCTGGCGCTTCCAGCCCCTTTTACTCTTTTACCATTAGCATAGAGTAACTTTATATATATTATATACGGTTTTTGTTTGCGGATATTAATAACAAGGTTTATATTAGTAGAGAGGAGGGCATTACTATCGGAGGAGCTGGGGCTAATGAAGGCAGCGGCAATGATAACATTAGCAATGGTAGGGAGACGGGCTTTATTCACAACTAGCTCGCTACTCCTACCCCTATCGCCGTCTTAACTACCCTCCGCGTTGTAGTACTTTCCATCGCCCCAAAATCTGGTTTGGATCCAGCTATCTCATTTTCAAAAGAAAAAACTCGTCGGGAAGCTATTATTCAAGTTTCGGCTACAGTTATGGTAAGGTTGGTAAAATACAATAAGTTTTTTAGTTGATTGATATTGGTATGGTAGTATTCAAAATTCAATGTAATAAGGTTAGCGAGCGCTATACGTGAACGTTAGCGGGCGGAAAACAGTGTTATTTTCGGTGGGAAGAAACGTAAATTTATGAGGTTGAAATTCAACCTCGCTTTTAAAAAAATTGTAACATTGGTAATGACCCGGAAATTCCCGAGATTTACATGAACTATTTTATGTAAAAATCACGTATCTATCCGTTTCATGAATTTTGAAGGAGGGGTAACAACACATTAATATCTTTTACAAAAGCCTGAAAATAAATTAAATAGAGCACGTTCAGTTCGTTGCTGTATCGAATATAATAACAATGTTCTACCAAAAGTTGGTAACTTGGATAATATAGCACGAAATCCCTGTATCTGTATTTTGTCTTTGGAAATAGGTATAAAAAATACTGAAATATCGGTTCCGAAAAAAGGAAAGTGTTTAATTTTAAAGATTTACTGAATTTATTTTTTGTTTGAGTCGAATATGTAAGGCCTTAGCGCTTATATTCTGGGGATTATTCAATTCGGTTTTATACGTATCATTTCTCCTGAACAACGTTGATGTGGAATCAAATAAGGATTTGAGGTCCTTGAAAAAGAACTGTTCGTTATAATAACGACAATGAGTGGGTTTAACGCCAATATTCCCAAATTTATCTATAATCTTATTCCCTTCAATAATTGTATACCCAAAGTTCTATTTTACCGTAATAAGATTCGAATTAATCTAGACTACACCATAGAAATCCTGAAGGACATATTGGATAAAGGTGGCAAAATCTATATTTCACTCTGAATTATAAAAGTGTTTTTAATAAAAATAGTTATCTCGGCTAATATGGTGCGAACAACCGCTTTGAGGTCTCGCAACGCGTTGATATACTCCGTATTAAAAACGTATGAAGTAAGGTGTAAGCCATTAAACCAATACGTAATTATACAGTTGTTACAAAAAAACACGTAACCTCATAAGATGTAACTTTATTGATTGGAAGAATATTCGTATCCATTAATGAAAACTGTGGTATGGTATTAATCGATATTTGAATCATGATTTTTAAAATTCAAGGTATTGACATCTTATATTTGCCTATTTAAACGGGAGTAAAAGGACTGGAGAAAAAAACGTAAATTTGATAATATGGGTCACAGAAAATTCAAAATCTCACCGTTTTCTTCCGAAATGCGTAGCATGAACCTAACTATTCCTTAAACTGGCGATGAAGTTGAGAAAGTTTTCTGGATTGGTTAGTGCGTATTATATCGTGAATTTCATTCGGAGTCATATAAAGCGACCCGGTTTAATTATAATACAAGTTTTAATAGCAGTCTAATGCAATATAGTCAAGTCAAATGTACTTACAGTAAAGTTGATTGCACGTACTATTAATTGAATGTAGTTTTTAGAACTGCACTACATGTGCAGTGCAGTAGGTGCATACTTCAAAGTATAGCATAGGCTAAAGCGTTTGGCCGTAGAAATTAGCGTGCCGACCGGCTAGTGGTCTACCAAACTTTGAACTTAGAACTTAGACTTTCAACTATGCAGCACCAGTTACTTCGACAATAGTGATTCGAATCGACTACGTTGTAACGAAAGACCTATATCTATATGCAGGTCGACCGACACTAATCAGTGCTTATTAGGTTGAGCACAGATTGCCTATATAGAAGAAGAATCAACTTTCCAGTGGCAAACATCTGAGTATTATTGCGGCTATTACTATTGCGGGTACTACTACTATAAACTTCAAATCATGAAAACAATTAAGTCCTACGATCTTTAACTTGTACTAACTTTAACGGCAAATTTACGACCTATCACATTACATTACTTTTTTTTTTTCATTTACACTTTTCAATATTCGTTACGATATTTATAAAACACGCTAGAATTGATACCGTTAACAACCTCGACCAAAAACAGTTAATTAAAGACGTTGGCGCCATTTTTTATTTTCATTTTATCAAGACCTCTTTATTACGAACAACAACGAAAAAATGACTTTAGAGTACCTTAATAACGTAATTAGGCGATATATCCTCGATATATATACCATTGAACACGTTTAAAGACCCCGAACACTCGATAACCTCAAAGAATGATTTAGGTACTACATTATACACAAGTAGATAAAGGTAAACAAACAGGTAAAGATGAGAGAGGAGGTTAAACTATTCAACCGCAGGTTTAATTTTTCGGCGAAAAAAGGAAAGAAAGTAGTTTGGCATATATTTTTCACGAATTCCACGCAAAAAAAAACCTGTAATTAACTAAGGTCAAGGGGGAAGTTATTGCTAATAATGGTATCTTTTAACGCCGTTACGCTTTTTCCAGACCCTTTTGTGCAAAAGTAATGCTGTAATTCTATTAGCCTTGAAGAGTTGGTTAAATCATACGCCGTAAGCCTTTAACTCTATCAGTTAATTGAGTAGGAACTATGGCGTACCTCTTAACACCAAGAGGATTATCACCGAGTCTTTCGTAGTAGAAACTATTAAATACACTTTCCCCAAGCTCCATAACACGTCCAGTTTCAGCAGTCAAATAAAGAAAGGATCGTGTTCACGCGCGAACCTATTATGGGCACGACTACTGGCATTTTATTCCTAAATTCTGCTAAAGGTATCTATGCTGCCCACCAGTATAAGTAACTTTGGTAACTTTCCCAGCACTAGTCAAGAGACCAGAAATATCTCCACGACGAGTATATCACCCTTCCCCTTCGACGTTTCCCTATGGTAGATACGGATTGAGCGGCAATTACTAAGTTTGTTAAAATTTAGGGGCGAAAGGAAAAGTATAACGGTAAGCTCTACAGCCTTCTAAACGCTGAGCTACGCCCTTTCTTGAATATTTTCCGCTAAAAAAAGTTAAATTACCAGTGTTTTAAACATTATTTCCTAGTATCTTTACCGACTAAGTCGAGGATTACTATTTACGATACCTAACGAATTGCTTTACATTCCGTAAAATCTATAATAGTCTAAATGGTTAATTCGAGCACAATATTAATCTTACCTAATATCACACCAACTAGTATATTATCAAATGGTTTTATATGCTTTATTATATGAAAAAGTAAAAAAGTAAGATGAAACTTTTAACTAAATGCTTAATAGGATAATATTTTGCAAATAAGCAATAAGAAACATGGGAGTTAACGAAGGCATTTTACGCTAGGAGGTTCAGTAAGTCGTTACGGGATATAAAGACTTCGAATTCACCATTTATTTGCGAAATGTTTTTTTTAGCTAGTTAAGTTTCTTATTTACCACCTTAATAGCTCTAGTTTATAGTTCGACTGGTATATACTCTTAAGCCCCTAAAATTAGTAACCATATAGAAAACCCCTCCTATACATATTATATATACCGTAAGTATAGAAGGCACAGCTAGTACGGTTAACGGAAGGCTCGTACATTTATATACAAAAAAAGTTATTTCTTCTTTTAAGTTTTTGAAGTCAGTTAGGCAAATTTACTCTAAACGTTAAAAATATTTGATTTACGGTAAATCAAGCTACTAGTTGATACATTATACCTCCGCCGAGCGTAAATCGAAGTAAGTAATGTATTGCGTATCATTCTCATTGAATTTTCATTAGGACAACGTTAAGTAACTTACGTAGTTTAAAGTAAATAATATTAAAGAGGAGGGAAAGAAACTAAAGTCCATGGGTTGCAACAAAGATATTAGTACTGATACTAGCTTGGATACAACTTAAAAATACACCGACTACGCCTTTTAGTAACTTCTTAAAGGTAAAAACCCCTACCGCCGAAATGAGGATAAAGACCATGGCATTATATACCTATTTGCTATTAAAAATCGTTATGCTAAATAGGTCTTTAAGTGGTTTATTCTGGATATAGTAGTGTTATGGTACTTAATGTAAGGTTATTCATAGTACAAGGTACTAGTACTATTACGAAACTTAACTATATAGATATTAATAAGGCTAAGGTTAGTTTTAGTCTCAGAAAAAAGTTATTTATACTTAAATACACAATGGTTGAAACTTTTATTAGCCTTATAGTTTCTCATATTTAAGAATTCCTTAATTTTTTTGTTCTTTACCTAAAAGATATGAAAAACCTTAGCGTTAATGTCTACTTTTAGATTACGAAATTGATATAAATTATACCCAGTAATAGGTTTTTATTCTGCCTTATACAGGTGCACCGTTATCTTTACTTTTAAATATTAGAAAAAATAGTTTTGAACTTGATAGAGGCGGAACCTCGTCAACTATATCGTAGGTTTTATTATCTGGTGACTAATAGACTTTATAGGATCTTATATGCAGTTGACTATAAAAATGTGCATGTGTTCATATTAAAGTTAGTTGAATGACTTTAACACTATTGCTGAATATACTTTACAACACCCTAAGGTTTAAGTTTACATTAAAGAACAATTAAGACTTTTACTTGTCAGTTTTTGTAGATGTGTTTAACTTCGATGCTAATTAAGCGTTACATTTTATGGAACTTATTACGGTATTTTACAACGTAAAATTCATTCAAAGCATTACGACGAAAGAATTATAAAAGGTATTACGCGCTTTTGAAATTGACACGTATCTTGGGTTACTAGGGTATTAATTTAGGAAGCCAGTACCAACTTTATTTTTATAGAACTCTAAGTTAATACCAAATAAATTGATATTTAATGTAAACAGGTTGCTGCTAAGGTTTAGTAGGGTATTGGTAAGGTCGCAAATGTATATTACCTTTTATGAAAGACCTACGATCTACTTCAACTGGAAATCGAAAACTTTATAGACTGAGAAACACGATTTTAAGTAACGGTAAAAGGCCTTAACGATACTGTTATCTTCAATGGATCTGTAACAACTTTACTAGTATTTGGGACCTACCTACGCATAAAAACTAAGTCTTCACCCTCTTTAAATACCCTAAAACTAGTAATATTATATAATAAAGTCTTAAAGGAACTGAAAGAAGAATGAACTCTCCGCTAGGTTAACGATGCTTTGAATACCAGAAACGAACCATTGACAACAAAAGTACTATCACTTCCCCTTTAAAGTCAACTCCTTACATAATACGAGCTATGAAAATAATATAAGCTGCTTAATATCTTAAATATTATTAACTTAAAATTTGTAGTTAAAACTGCGAACGGTTTTGTAACTTTTCGAATTATACAGGTTGAGTCGTATAAACAACCCTTTAAGTTTGATAAATATCCTAACGTCGATAACTTCCGCACAAAATGAACCAGCTAATATAATCTTTGCTAGTCGATCATTAACAAGCCAATACAATATCGACAACGTGAAAGACTATCCAAAAAGAAGATATAAATTAAAGAAAAGAACGTATATAGAGACTTTATGCCTAATAATGTATATATCTAGGCGTAGGTATCTTTTAAGGAAAAGTGTAACGGAGAAATTTCCTTTAAGTTACGTGTTAAAGACTGTATTAATACATTCAGTAAGCTATTTAAGGAATGAGACCTTGAAAAATATAACGGTCTTTTTTTACGCGAGGTAATATAATTTGTATCAATAAAGTAATTTAAAGTTCAAGATGTTACTATTTTTAAGTCGAACATAATCCACGCAATTGAAGACAAAACCACGGACCGGCTGTACAAATAGTTACGGCTAATCGCTTAAGGACAGGGTAATAAATATAAATACTAAATATTTATTTAATCGCATATAATCCAAAAACTTAGTTAACGTTTAATCGTCGTAATTAGTACTAGTTTAATTGTTGGCATAAGATTTAGCTCACACTTAATGACTAAGATATCAAGTAAGTGTATACGTAATTTGCCACCAATCTTTAGAGAATTATATTATTTAAACTGTTAAAAAAACTGAAGTAGAAATTTCGGGCCGACTGTTAATATTCATATTAAGCCTCCATATGGACTAGCTGTGGTAGGCGTATATTGATTCCTAACATACCAGGCGTATTCCAAGAATTGGTTAGGATTAAAAACTTTAACATTGAACTAGTATTAATTATTTATAAAATATCAAAACTTTAATATAGAAAGAATATAAACAAACAATACTTTTTTCCTCGGAAATGCATGGTTTATAACGGCGGAATAATATGTTATCGCAAAGTTAGGCTCTTGAAAATATACGCCAATTGAAACGCTAGGTATGGATATATAATTCAACTTTAATAAATCGTAAATCCGCATCTATATAGGTAAGGCTAAAAATTTCACTTATAAAAGCCTACACCAAAAAGAGCTAGCCATAAACCTGATGATTACAGATAAGGACAACGGGGTAAAATTACAAAGATACTTGGACCAAAGGGCACGTGCGGCCGATATCGCCACAATATGTTAATCGGAGGCATCGTACGACCTTTCCATTACGAAACAAGAATAGAATCAAAGAAACAATGACTTTGATAGGTTAAACAAGAGGGTTTATTAACAACAGAATTGCGTGAAAAGAGGAATAAATATGGTTTCTATGGTTTTGGAAAAGGCGAAGTTGATAATCTTTGCTTACAGGTCATTTTCGAACAATACTAACCTTATATTACAAATCGGCGTTCTAATAATGCTCGTTCACGAGGAAAGGTTTAAAAGAAAATTTACAATTACCGGAAATGATATACAATAGTCATCGGTTAATTATAAGAGTATAACCCGGAACATGTTAGTTTTAAAAGTCTTTGACATAATAATAAGCTTCAATATCAGTATAGTAACTAACGTCACACGAAGTATTATCAATAAATAGTTGGAACTGCCCCCAATACCTATAGTAGTGTATACCGACTCCTGAAACCTTTACATAATCAATGTAATAACTTTAAGACAAGTATACGAAGCCTAGAAAATCGATAAATTCCGGTGAATGAACGGCCAAGATAACACCGCTAAAGTTATAATTAAGGCGACGCCTAATAGCACCCTGAAAAGGTATATGAATAGCAATATGCTAACCGTACGAATCGAAGGCTACGTTAACTTCCCAGCATATACCACGGAGGAACAGGGTTTCTCTAGCAAACTTAAAGACTATTAGGGTAGTAATGTTAATAGAAATGGTGGTAAAGGCGCCAATAGCAGTAGTTTGAATTACTAACAAAGGGTACGAAATTCGTAGCATACCTAATTTACATAAGTTTATAGTGAAAGACTTGTGTATGGTATTTAAGGAATGAAGTTCTCGAAGGGTTGGATCAAAAGGGCTACGAAGGTCCGTAATTATGGTTGGTTTCAGTATAGATTGATCGGAATTGACAGTCGTTTGGTTTATGGATTAAGAAGGGAATTCAGAGGTAGCCAACAATTTATCGCAAACCATGTTGGCGTGCAGACCCCAAAAAGAAAAAAGCCGCCAGTATTGGAATAATAGTTGAATACAGTACACACAAGTAAACTTCACTTATAGTAAAGTAAATTACACGTTCTGTAAATTAACCGAAGTTTGTGGGACTTCACTGCATGTGTAATTCAATAGGTGCACAATTCAAAGTAGGGCATAGGCCAAAGCGTTTGGCTATACAAATTAGCGTGTAGACCGGCTAGCGGTCTGTCAACCTTAGAACTAAGAACTCAGACTTTAAACTATACAGCACCAGTTACTTCGACTATAGTTATTCAAATCGACTACGTTGTAAAGAAAGGCCTACATCTATATGGAAGCCCACCAACAATACAGTAGATTATACGACTGTCGATTAGCGTAGGTACCAAGGGAAAAAACGCTGTTTTTTGGTTATAAAAAGTTAAACGACTTCGTAATACGTTATATAAAGCGGTGTTCAGCTTTAAAGGATTTTCAATAATAAGCTTCATAAAGTCTTCATTATTTAAAAACGACTTTACTAGAGGGTAAACTGAAATCCCTTAGGGCGGTTGGTTTGAACAAAGTTTTATAAGATATGGCAATCCACCTTGTTTTGATAATTCATAATAAGTAATTTATTCCTCGAGTCTATTTTTTCTACGACTGTAGTACCAATTTTTGACGTAGTAGGTAAATATAAGTATAACCACAGCGGCTATAATTGTATATAAAAGGTGTAATAAAAGCCTAGGCACTGTGTATAAAAGTTCCTTATAATTTCGAACAACGTTTAACGCTCGTACTACCTATTCTCTAACTTATACCCAATTTAATGAAGCTAGGTTGAATTAAAACCAAGTTATTTTATATTGAAAAACTTTATATTTAGGGATGAATTTGTAACCAGATAAACCGACACCATTATGGTCAAGATAAAGGGGTTTCTACGCTTAATAAGGTTAGTAAAACCCTATATTCCAGTAATTTATAAAAGTCTAGCCTTATCGCGGGCGAGTGAAAGTTTATTATTAGCTGCGTATAGGTTCGCTGCTGTAAGTTAACTTTAAATCCTGTGATATTGAACTTGTGGAAATTCGAGGTTTGTAAAAAGAAACACGTCGTCAGCGAATGCAAAAATACGATTAAGGTAAGATTTAACAAGGTTTCATATATAAATTATATAACAGATTAAGAAAAGGGGAAATGCTTATAAGATATTGTAATTGAAATTCCTAAATATTTTGGTTTCTATGCGATGTAGAACCCTAATTACTCGTGTTATTAAAATTGAAAACCTTTGGAGAGGATTGAATAAGTTTTCAGAAGAACTTGAACTTCTTATGTTTTTTATTAATAAATTATAAAGTAGGTCATTAAAAACATCTTATACGTTACGTTAAAAAATGAATAAAACCTTGCTCTCTATTAGTGTTAGTTCGATATCGTACTTAAAAGACATAACAAGGTTTCAAAATAACTTCTTAGGCGTCCCTCACCACGTTGCGTACGTAAATGAATCTTTACATGAGAAGCTACTAATATATCTCCAAACCCATAATATGTTTTAATCCCTTAGAATATATCGACATTGAACTAATTAGCCTCGATAAACGTAAATGTAATAAATATCGATAGCTTATTTTCGGTTTCATCAATATCTTCGATTGTTATTATATATATAAGAAATTATCAATCGTAAATATTTGTCGTAAAATATACCAAAAATATTTGTCATTCATTCTCAGCACGACTTAAGTAAACATATAGCTATATAGGTAGATTCGGTAAATATATTACGAATTCTTATCGTCAAACGATATAAGTCTTTATTAACGATATTGGACCCTTAAGAAACTATGTATTTGGATGCGCTTTAATCAATCAAAGGTCGTCATAAATATTGCCGGCGATTGGAAACCTGATAAGGATATTATTTCGAAGGATATGGTTTTGTCAACGGGTGTTCAAAACAAATTAACCGTTTATTTTATATTGAAGGTTTTGAAGTAACAAAAGAGTGTTATGACAGTTTATAATTTAGTATATCTTTATAAGGTCTGCTGCCTAGTTGAGTTTCATTTATCATAAACTTACCTGGGTTTACTATACCTTAGTTAGGAAGTTATGCGTTTGATGGACTTTATTTTGCGTGACTGCGTCATCTTTGTTTTTTATATACATAACATAAAAGCCATTACAATTCAAAGTTCCATTACTTTGTAACGTTTTTATGTATTTTAAAAGCTTTACAACTGCGTATTATATGGTAAAATATAACTGAGGGAAGTTTTTTACCTATTTTTATATTGTTACTTCATCTTCATTGTCAAAGGCGCGTAATAGAGAGGCTAGTTCAATAACGCTCGGGTTTTTGAACCTTCTTGAATCAGTTTACAATACTTTAATATATGGGATTCGTATTGTATAGAACCTGTTTGTCAGAAGTATAATGAAAAAATATTAATAGTCACAATTATTATGAAGAATAGGTCGCATTAACTTAATAACCAAGGAAATATTCATAAAGATAAGGTCGAGGATATGCCTTAAGAGGTGTGTAAGAACTTGTACCTTACTTTTAAAGTGTATACTTTTATAAGAATATAAATATCCAAGATACGCCCTTTATTTATGTTATTTAAAGGTAGTATCACCCGAATATATAAGAATTTGCAATCCTTATTGATATTATTATAAGATTTGTGTAATCAATCGTGGATTTTCTTTAGTTTATCGTTAATTAATTGATATTGGTATACGTTAATTATGTTGATAACTTCAACACGTAATAATAAAGGTTATTCTTTCGAGATTTGGTTGTAATTCTGTTACTATTAAAATGAACCATTTGTAGATATGTGGGAAAAAATCGGTATAAGGGTTTGAAAGGAAATTCGCGTCGTCAATGCCATATGGGGACAGATCTCTCCTAATTTCGAATTGGCGAAAAAAATTGTTAATCAGGTAGAGTCACGTAATACTCAGGTCGTTATCTTTCATATCGAACAAAAATTCTTATACGTTAACAATATTAAACCGCGCATCAGTGTAATATATAAATAAAGCCTAATATACGGTCATTATTTTTCCTATATGTATCTAGGCAATCGTAAGCCCTAAGTTCGTTTTCGTCTCTTGGTAACTCTTAATCGACCTATATATATTCAACATATACGTATGAAATATTTCGCAACGTTAACATTATTCAAATCCTTAAGAGGGGTAAGATTCCTATCCGTTTTCTCTCTCTCTGCAATTCATCATCACCAGGCAGTGCTCACAATATAGACAGTATAGTACTGTCCTAGTTAATGTTAAAGGTACATATGCCGGCAGCAAAGCTCACAACTTGAGTGTTACTACTCTAGAATAACTACCCTATTCGAAAACACTTATTTCCAAGTTATATCTTAAAATCCGTTAAACAAAGCATTGCCAACAAACGCCTGATACATAACTAAACAATCATATAAAGTTTAAAATATATTTTTATACACATTTAACAAATTTTCGAACACTGTTTTTTATGTATATATTAAATGCTGATATAGTCTTACAATAAACTATATTTGTCTTTACTACGTGCCAAAAACTTAGTATAAACTATAAGCATAACTCATATTCGTATAGGTTTATTTACATATGATGTAGAGGTAGGTACGTACCATTAAGTGTTTCGGAAAAGGATTTCTATCAAATATACCATTAAATAAAATTCTAGCGCTGTTTACGAACTTTAATTATAGCACGGAAATATAGATAAAAACCTTTATTAAGAATCTAACCGTAACCTAGCCTTCTAATCAAGGCCTTAAGGAGCCTTATAGTTTAAAGACTTGTGAGAACGTGAAAACTATAGCTTTGGCTGATCTGTACTTTATGGCCATCTTAGACCCCATTCGACGCCTACTTGAATAGAACATATGACAACCCTTAAAAATTGGACGGCTTATAAAATACATATACTTTAGGTGAAAGCCAGCAATAAGTAGCTCGTTTACGAACCACATTTTTGTCACGAGCCACGAATCCAAAGAATATAAAAGAACGTGAAATAGGGTATACTAATGAATGGCTATTGTTTCGAGAAAATTCTTCGCCGAATAGCCAAAGGAATGTATAAAACGTAAAGTCGAAAGCAAAAGCCCCGTTAGTCAGGCGACGCATCGCTATAAGTGGTGACGGCTTAAAATTAGATAACAGAAATGAAACATAATAGATTAATAGAGCCTTCAAAGGCGAGCGTTGATAATAAAGGCCTTTGAGGCCTTCCAATGCAAAAGTTATCAGACTTTTGATTGCAAAGTAATGCAAGTCTGAAGGGCCACTATGATACAAGTAGCGAGGGATAGAATCGTTGGTTGTAAGGGTTGTTCTCTGGATACACCGCTATACGAGCGGTACACTGGTCCAAAGACAATCTTTATAGTCAAAAAGGGGTAGCTGGAAAAGATTTAAGTGGTCACAGAACTGATTAGTGATGTTGAGGTGGAATGAAGTGCATGGAAAGTAATAGTGTTGAGAGCGACTAAAGCTAAAAAAAATTCACGAAGGTAGGCACTGTGTGAATTTACACTGTAAGCCCCTAAACTTTCTTAACAATGTGGTCCGTATACTCATGCCAATGAATTTGAGGTCAGGCCGAAAACGGTTCCTATCCGTTGTATGAATTTAATTCTAAGATATTTTTATATTCTATTAATCGGCAATTTTCTAAAAGCATCTCGAGATTCGATCTTAAATATAAACTTGTCTGAATTCATCGTCGGAAAACGTCTATTGGTTAAAGTCCTAATTACGGCATTTAAAATGAATTGAGACCATTTAATTAAAAGTCTTCTAAACCTAGGGCTAACTTTTCGTAATCTTAAAGAACTTTTACTTAATTGTAATCGATTTAAATACTGTAATAGATTTTTCTACAAGAAGAAGATCGTATTTTCTTAATAATGTAAATCCTTCGTATATAGAGGGAGTCACGGACTTTATAATACAAAGAGCAGGGATTCTATTGACAGAATCCCTTATACTAACCTCCTCCTAAGCGTCCATTTTACTGGCCTCCATATACAAAAAGGGGTTCCAAAGCAAAAACAAATGGGGAGAGGGAGGGTTATATAACGGGACCATACTAACGTAAAGAGTCATGTGACTATCGGATCCAAAAATATGTAAATGAAGTGTAGATCATTCTGCCTCCTTTTTAGTAAAGCATTGGCATTTTTCGAGTAAAATATAACTTTGACTTGCGACCCCTTTTAGTTGAACGAACATTCAGCTCGCTAGGTCTAGTGGTGGTAAATAACATGACGAAAGCCACTACTTCTACATTTATATTATAAAATATGTTGTTAAAAAGTAATATCTTTCTTCGCCAATACCACGAAATATGAATATATTTCCCACTCTTTCTCTTCAAAGCTGCCAAGTAATCTACGTAAACCTAAGGAAAAACGTCGCAGTAATTATGACACTGAGATTACTAAGCACGGTTCAGATGCGTAAATCTTCGCCGAAACCAAACAAGTAACGCACTAAGTTAAGCGTACGTAACATATATTAATATACCATTTCAAATGACCGTCTTCGTTCAATTCTAACCAATGACATTTAGTTATGACATTTTATCATTCGTTATTACCGAGAAGGCGTAAAGACGTAATAATTTTAAGGCAAATGATGTTTTAAATTGTTCAACTGATGATAAAGTCTTACCCGTATACCAATAAATACATGTCGATCAATATAATCTTAATATAAATCGTAATTGAGTTTTTGATCATTTGGGAAGCCTTAATACTAGTTTACTTGAAAAAGGTATACACTACACATAAGACCTCTCCTACTATATTAATATATATTGGGGTTCATCATATGAAGCGGAGGTCACCATGAGCAAATAAAGTTATATAGGTATCGCTTTGGACAAAAAAAGTTTTTTTTAATTGTAATATTGAAAGAATATATTCCATATCTTCCAAAAGTCTTATTTAACGACCTTATAGTAAACAAATATAATTAAACGAGTTTTTCAAAAGCATACGAAAGTAGAATCCTTTGATATCGCGTTCAGAGCCTTGTAAAATGTTGATTAAATCCCGTAAATCGTCTTCCTTCATCGTTTTTAAAAATATGTAACTTTATCTAAAGTTGTATTAATGATAGTTGCAAATTTAACTTTGCTAGCTTTGCATATACGTAAAGGTTCACGACAATATTATAAAAACAAGCATTTTATTACAACCTATTATTATAACCTATATAGGTTTTAGGTTGGATAAAGTGAAAAACTTCGTAATTTAATACGTTCAGGAAGTTGGTTATAGTGGTACCGTCGTGTAAGCGGTACAAAAAAACGTACTCGAAACCCTTCGGAAGGTCCCTTTAACCTAATTGGTTTGCGTAGGAAGGGAAAGAAGACTAGCTGTATGCGTATACATAAACCCACCTGTTTGCATTCTCAGGCACCCACTTTTGAGGTGGTCGGTAACATATGCTATGATATGCAATACCAACGCGCAATACTTAGTAAAATCGGGTTCGTGGAAACATGTAATAAAGGCGTTAAAAACCTATTGGTACATCCTTCTCAATAAATTCATGGGCAGCCCCAATAATTTTCAGTGCTGCTACCAAACATACATACGATACCTTGATATCGCCAACAAATTTTTTTCAATGGCTCCTTACATGGTCAATGTTAGAATGGTCAGACCTACCACATCCATCATGAGCGCGCCTGCAAAAGCCGGATGATCTCTGTAAAGTACTTAAGAGCCTTAGCGAAAGTGCTAGGTAATTAGATCATTTCTACCGAAGAAAGAAGTTGTTGCATACTGTACTTAATATCTTAACGCCGAGTCCCTTTATAGGGTTCTCGACGCGTAAAAGTGAGACTTCAATGTTTGCGAGTACGTATATAATGTTTATAAATAGACTATAAATTCCTTTGTTATACACTTTAACAGGCCCAAAATTACTTAATATCGTATGTTAATATTGTGTATCGAGGTGTATGTTACCGACTATCTTATTAATAAGGATTAGGAGATACAAATAGATAGACCAGCGCCATTATATAGGCACTCGTTTTCTTCCCTGTCCTTTTTTACAAAAATAGAATAAGTATAAGAATTCCTTAAAGGGGTCCTTTATACATCTTTCCCTAAAGTTTAAACGATGTCTTCAATATTTCTGACCGCTCTAGTGAAAGAGGATATAAAGCTTTTTATACCCTTAATTTAAAATATAGCATAAGCTACAATAGTAAGTCTCGATATAAGGCTGGTACTCTTAAAGTTAGAAACGATCTTTACGTATATTAAAGGTCATTAAAACCTTATACGTATGTATCTGAAGAACTACCACGGGTAGTGTAGTACATTATAACAAACGGCGGACGACAAAAATATAAAGGTATTTATCAAAGTCCTGAAAGGTTCAAATATAATATTAGAGGACTTTCCCTACAATACGCTTTCGTTAAACAGGTGTAATTAAAGTTTTTTGTAATAAAACCGGTGGATAAGAGGATTATATAATATATTCTTCGTTATAAATATATTGAAATTATGAATAAACTCTTTGTTTTAAAATATAATCTCGGCTTTACTTTATTTGCTTAAACAGTCCTCCGCCACTCTTCACCAGTAATGGTATACGAATGTAATGAAAGTGGCTCCACATATTAATTACTCCTATTTTCAAAAAAATAAAGTTACAAATGTAATGGAGGTAAAAATTAAGATTTAGGCCTAAATCGCGTCAATTAATGTTTATCTATCAGGATAAAATTAGGATGTTAATAAGAGCCTAACGACTTAAATCGTTTCTTTTTGACAGCCTTTTAAGTCCATTCACTTATTATATACTAGAAAACAGTTGAAAATGATAAATGAATTTCACTGGTTGGAATTTCATAAAAATAAATACTTGTAATAGTATATTAATATATGTTATATCCAATAGACCGGTATTCCAACTATTTTATCCCGTTGAAGTATTATTCTTATATGATCTATACGTCTACTTTTTAATGTTATCAATACTAAGAATCATTCCCTTCAGCCTACGAGAAGTACCCGGTGCTATTTACGCTAAAGGGTAGAAGATATATTTTTATTTCAAGGTAAGAAGTGAAAAGAATTCGAAATTAAGATATAATTTGTTATAATACAAAAAAATCGGTGAAAGCCTTTGTTGAAAAAATTCACCTATTGAACTTAACCAGAAAATTATTCGACCAGAAAAAAACAGCCAAAAAAACAGAGTTCTTTTACATTAATATTCGATAATACTTTACCATAAAAAACGCGGCTCGACTTGGGCTTTTTATGCGCGCTACCAGCTTATGAAATCACATAAACTTACAGGCTAAAGCGGTCTCTACACGTCAGTTCCCTGTTCCGGACCCCGTTTTACACAGGATAAACGAAATTACCGTCACCTAAAAAGAAGCAGTCATACGGGATTCCCTCGGCGAATATCCCGTTCACTCCATTACAGGGCCTAGGTGCACCGCAATATACGTAAGATTTGCTACTTAAAAAAAGTCCAGCTTCAAGCCGGTAGATAATTCGGCTGTTAGGGATAAATCAAATACAATGAGGTTAATATCTTGTAGATTATAAAAGCCGAGTTTGTATTACCACAACTTTTAATAATAAAAACTTAATTTATTTTAGTCATTATAAATAATAGATGTTGTATTATATGTCTCCTGATTATAAGCTCGGCTAAATTCATATCTAAATATTAAATTCCAATACTGCCTAATGCCGTTTTTAATTAACAAGCTTTAATTAGTTTTACCTATTAGAATAACATAGTATATAAAACCCTTGCCACCTTTTCCGGTTTAACTCATATTAATTTCACGAAATGTTAAGGACTTCTATAAAGATTACTGATAAGACGATAAATCGTTATCGAACGCCGAAAATAAATACAGGGATTACAATTATTAAGGTAAATGTAGGTACAACGGCAACTATTTACTAGGTCATCCTTATCAGCTATGTCAACAAAGCTATTAATATTATTAACGTATAGTGACGCTGATATGAAAAGAGAAAAAGGACAGGGTCCTACTATATAATGTTACCCGGTTAACGAAACTGGAGTCAATCCGCTTATATGTAATAGATCTGGTGTAAATTACTTTTAATTATGCAGCTTTAGGTACTTTTTTTATTTAAGAAAGATTCTTCTTTCATTCATACCTTGAAAAGCCCAAATTTCGAAAAGTATTTTCTTTTTTTATAAATCAACGGTATTGATATAGCTAAAGTCTATTGGGATTACATTACCGATTACATATTAGCAAATTATTACGCTTATTTACTTAGGTTTTAGAGTATTATTCATAAGAACTTTATGTTCACGTATAATTAGGCGGAAACGACCTTAAATAACGTTTGTAAGGGTCGTACTTTGCACAACTGGGCTCTCGTGACAAGTATGTACTTTAATGGTAAGGCAGGGTTTTTGCGCATCATTTAAGCTACGTCTTAAACTTTGCCTTGACTAATATTTTCAGCGCCATTATGGTAATCCGTCCTAACCTCAATAGAGTTTGTTATTATAGAGTATTATTAACAATCTTTGCAACACATAGATCTTATATAGCATTTATCTCTCGTTTTGAAGTACTTGAAACCAACTTGCCTAGGTTAAGTAACATGATCGCTACTAATATAACCACCTTACTAAGTGTTTAAGAAATTAAGGATAAAATAACAATTCACGAATAGGTAGTGGTCTCTACTGGGTTATATAGAAATATCTATTACACAGTTATGAAGCCCGATATAATATACGTAAAGGCTGCGGAATATGTTGGACCCTAAAGTTAGATCGGTTATGTTAATGTATAAAGAGGGCAGATGTGGCGCAGCTACTCGGTATAAGGTTGGTTAAACACCAAAACTTTCTTGTCGAACGGAGACTTTCCGTTTGTCAAAAGGTTGAAATAAATTATATTAATGACTTAGCGGAAATATATAGTATTCTTAACTAGTAGTAACTTCCTTCGTCGTTTCGAATGCTTTTTATCGAAATAAGTAGTTAATTTATCCTTGAAATTCCTTGAAAAGCCTAGGTTTTACGAAAAAAGATATCTTAATAAGTTTTGAATTATGAACGATATTTACGACAATCCTTCTAATAATTAAAATAAGTCCGTGTGTATTATTCATTCAGATTCCTGTATTTGTGAACATGGTTTGTTATAAAACTCGTAGCATCTGTAACACATAAACCGGGCTTAAAGTCTTTACCGTATGCCTATTAAAAGCGTGTTAAGTAGTTGTAATAAGGCTCTTTCATATATTTTACAATAAATATTTACTTTTATGTATCTTTTACAAAGATGGAACGATAATAGAAGTTATTTACAATACCGAAATTTAACGACTGGAATCCATTTAATTTACTGTCTTCAAATCTTATTATCTTAATACCAAGTTATTTTAAAAGGCTAAAGCGTAATGTACCTGGGAGGATATTTTGTTCCTTTATTACTTGGGAATTTATTAGCCTTTAATGTGAAGAAGAAACGTTAAGGCGGTTTGTCTAAACCTGGTCGCGTCTTTTATATACGATATTGAATTGGCTCTCACCGACGAAAAGTTTATATCAATTTTTTTCACCCGATGAATGAATCGTATCCGACGCCTCATTTTATAACCACTCAATTGAAAAGATAAAGCGTTTACGATTATATTAAAATTTACTGGCTCTTATTAAAAGCTTCTACACTATTAGGGTAATAGAGGTTCGACGATATATGAAGATTGTAATATTATAAGTCTTAATTTTGGGACGTTATTAAACTTCCTTATTTATCTAGTTTTTACATAATTTGCATTTTCAACCAAGTTAGACTTTTCTCTGGCCATACTTTTATACATACTGACGTTGTACCTTTTTCCAGGATTTTAGACTTTTAAAGTAAATATTAAGGGACTTAGGGGTAATTTATGAGAGGCAGATTAATAGGCGGCTGAAAATAACCTCGTATTCGTACCGAAAAAGTCTAATTTATTATATTTTACTGGATGCCAGGGTTCTTTTAAATTTACGAAACGCGGTAATCTATACGTTATTACGGATACGAAACTGTTTACTTGATGACGAATCCGTTTTGAAATACCTAGTTTTCTAATATACGATGGTTCAGGTTTCAGTTTAATAAAGTCCTATTAGAAAGGGTTTACATTAGAAAATACTTAATCAGAGCTTTAATAATCGCTTGGTATCATAAAGGACTTTGACGTACAATACATAGGCTTTTGCCACACTTTTCACGTTTCAATATTATTATTATAGCAGTACTTATATTTATCTATTAGGTCGAAAATTATTGTTATGGGTATATGTACAAAGGATTTGAAGATATCATTACGGTTTAGTTAATCGCTAAGATGAAGGCAATTGTCTTTTTATATTAGAACTCTTTTAATATCGCTGCCTCTAGGAATTTTAAGTTGCCTTTTGGAAAAGTTTTTATCAAATAATAGCGTCTTCGTTTCTCTTATTGTGTAAAACTACTCTAGTTCCGGTACCCTTTTACATAACAGATTACGGAGGCAACCGCCGTCTCATAGCTTAAATCTTCTTTTTACGTCTTGGACGCTTTATTAGATAATAGTTATATAACCTTTTACACTATAAAGGCTTCCTAGTGTTTTACTTGACTACGAAGAATACTAACGGCTTATAACGATTCCGCTGATTTCGGTATTCTTTTTCGTTTACAACAAAAACTGTTGGCGAACACACTTTAGTTACAGATAATTATAATTAATCAATAGTTTTACAACTTTCTACAACTAATTTTACTAGCATTTGGGTATTTCCCTAGGTTCCTTAACTTTTTAATAAACAAGCTAATAAAGGAAGACGTTTGAGTAATGTTTAAAAAATGGTATTTTAATATGGACGAGAACCATATGATAATATTTATCGACGATTTTGAATTACTATTGAACGGGTAGAAATATATCCGGTAAAGAAACCTAACTTACTATAATAGCCATATATTATTGAAAATTTTTAAAGGGTTTGACCCTATTATATATGTTTTCGACGTAAATACTATCGATGCTCTCAGCAGTGTAAAAGCATTCAATTATACTAAAAAAAGTAAAATAACGGTATATATTGACAATAATTCTATAGTTGAAGACTTAAGAAAGAATTCGGGTACTTCGTCCCAAAAGGATTTTAGGGAATTCCACGCGATAGTTGAATTTTATTCTAACCTCGTTATATAAAATTAATACCTAGGTAATATAGAAATTAACAGAAATAAAAGCGCGGATAAATTAACGAAAATTAATCTTAAGTTTCTATACGCCTGGATAATAATATTCTCCTTTTCTTTAATAGAATTAAATCCTATTTCAAGGTTCCTTTAATAGAGGTAAAATGAAAGTAGTATAGATGAAACGAAGGGAATGTTTTTCTTTGGTTCAACAAGAAAGGCTTTACATGCTTGTTAATACAAGTTTAAAATATTGTAGATATAGTTATTTAAAACTTTTCCTTTACGCTAACACTTTCCCAACCCGTATTGAATATGTTTTTAACTATAAAGCATATATATATAGATGTTACGTTTTACGACCAGCGTTTCCGTTTCTGAAACGTAAACGAGTTTTTCCTTTGATATGAAAAGGAACAAAATATTACCTATTAAATTTACTATCTGTCCTCCTTGAAAGTTTAACAACTATAGTTACAAACTGCCAAGAAATCTTGAGACAGATAAGCTCGCGAGGCCTATGTATATAATGTCTTAAGGCGCCCAAAATAATTTCGGGTATTGAAATATATTGCGAGTTGTTTTTCCAAAATTCAAGGAAAGTAATATTTTGGCTTATATAAGCCGTGTTTTTGGCCTACCAGCATCGAGTGTATTTTACATCCTTCGACGATATTTACCTTTTAAACCCTTCGTCCTACTATTTATACGCTATCTGGCTGTGGACTTTATCTATTTATAAATTTTATCATTGCTGTTTCCAAAGCTTTTACGACGACCGTTAAACGACCCCATTCCTACCCATTAAAAATGGTAAAGTTTGGTGATAAATCGAGGGCAAGGGTAAACCCGGTGACTAAAAGAAAGTAGAGGGCGGGGACGGGGGCGGCGGAGGCGAGTTTATTGGTAACAAAACCTGTTTAACCGTTGTCACTAAAGCTATTGTCCTCGTCCCTGTTATTAATTTTGCTCCTAATAGTAATGGAGCCCCGTTAATATATTAAAGCCGCGTTTGCAGTCTACGTCGCGTCGTTTTGTATAGTTTCGAGGGTGACGTGAAAAGGTTATTAAAAGTCGTTTAAGCGTTTGAAGGGCGTGTTTACGACGATCTAAACGCGTTAGTTACTAAAAGGAACGAAAATACCCACATTAGTATGAATATACCCGTTTTAACGCTACATTACTATTATAGATTAACATCCGACCATTCAATTTTACTTTTTCATAATGTTAAAACCTTTATAGTCGTAACAGATATATGATATGTTCAACCCTTCCGCTTTAATATAAACTCCATCGGTAGCCCCTGTTCAAAGAAGTTGAATACAATTCGTATAGGGTTATACCCCATACAGCTACGAAAAGAGGGTTAGGATGATGTAAAGATAAGGGCAAAGTGAAAATAATAATGGGGAAAAGGTACGGACATGAACGTATAAAGTACGTACAGGGGTATTAATCTGCTAGGAAAGGGTTTAAAAGAGTATACGGCGATGTGCGGCGCGTTAAAAGCGATTTTTGCGATATAAAACCATTATTTACATTAATACAGGGATCTATATCATGGGAAGATATGATGTAAGTTTTCACGGCATTATATATAGGTTATAAGAATACTTATTAATACATACACAATTCTATTATTATAAGGGAAAGTTTGGAATTAGGGGTGGATCGAATCAGAAATCTTCTTTAATATTAGAATTTCATGCACGAACCCTCATGGGTACATTAATTTTCACGTGACGCGTGGTTAAAATAATAAGTTATTACCCACTTATATATACGTTTCCTTCTTCACATAATCGGGCTTCAATGAGTACTTATATGTTTTACTATCATTAATGCCTTTTTATATGGGATTTTCTTTTATTATTGATGTTTCATAGGGCTCCTATCGAAATCTTATATTTTTATTTCCCTAGTGAAATTGGGCATTGAGTGGTAACTGAGACGGCTACGTTACGATATCAAATTAGGGTTTTAATTTAACCCCCCATAGGTCTTTCGACTGCAAGGCACATGAAATCTCATTCTGGGGGATAGCGTAAGATCTCGAGGCCCCGCACAGGCCTTGACGGAGCCTGTGTTACGATCTCTCCCGCCGGTATCTATAGGACTATTTTGTAGTAGCTAGTGCAACTCTGGTAGTGGATACTACTCTTTGATAGTAAATAATAATAAAAAATGACTTATTCGTAAACCACGTATATAGATGCGAGAACATTCAAATGGCGCCTTTATATATCGAATACCCTATACATGGTTTCAATACTATAACACTATATTCAATAAGTAATAGTTTCTTTCCCCGCCAGAGGTAGTCTAATTATATAACGCTTTTTTTAAGGCTTTTGATTATTCTGCAGAAGCCGAGCTTTCTTTATCAGCTTGCTAGGGGCATATATAGTCGGACTAGCTCCTCTAGCGTTGTCCATAAAAGAAGCTATTAGAGAGTTTTTGTTGATAATATTGAGGAATTGTATGAAATTTTGATGGCAGTACTAACAATTTTAAGGGACGCTCATAATTGTGTTGGAAAATATATCGGTGTCGTAATGTAATTTAATGTGGTAAAATAGGGCGTATATTAGGTTTCGCAGGTATATTCGCTTTGCGTTAAGACCCTTTTGACTAAGGGTTTGGGCCGCCATCTGTGATGTTATCCATTGCGTACGTCGCGGTATTTAACGTTAAAGCGCGATTCTTGGTGTAGTTGAGCTCGTCGAAACGAGTATCGAAGGCGTTGATGACTTGTTTATAGGCTTGATATATGGACTCACAAACTTTATAGTTGTTGGTAGACCTTAGATATTGCAACGTTGTCGATTCGATTTGTCGAAATAACAGTAGTATTTCGTTGGTCAAGTAGTGGATATATTGTTCTAGGTTCGGTAGACTGCTAGCTAGTCTGCACAGTAATTTGTATGGCTAATTGTTTAGCCCATGCCCTTAAGTGAAGTGTAGCATACTGCACTCGACTTACACTTAATGCAGTGAGTCTCCATAAAGCAATACACTCAACTTGTAGTACAGTTAACTTTATTATAAGTCATGTTAACTTACTGCATTGTATGTAATACTATTCCAATACAAGCGGCTTTTTAGTTTGTATGCGTACGCGAGTATGACTAAATAGTTATTTCTGTTTACTTCTAAATTACCTGCTCATTAACTAGTTACATCCCTGTTAACTCCACTTGACTTCCATACCAAATTAAACCCAATTACATACAAATTGACTCTATTTGGCCTCAATTATTCCATCGCTTCGTAGTCCAAGTTTATTAACTTCTATAGAAAGTTTTTTTTGGCACAAACCTATACAAGCCTTT
Source organism: Anisogramma anomala (assembly GCA_038502455.1). Lineage (NCBI taxonomy): Eukaryota > Fungi > Ascomycota > Sordariomycetes > Diaporthales > Gnomoniaceae > Anisogramma > Anisogramma anomala. The sequence goes on from JASMMZ010000005.1 coordinate 30,632,611, forward strand.
TACTTCATCTATATTACTTAAATAAGTCGCTATTATCAATCCCCTAGCAATCTTCTATTCTGCTAACACATCCTTTGTTACATCATATAGGCTTTCTGAACGGCTTATAAACGTAGTCCTCGATTCGTATAGTTAGCTTATTGCTATATACAAACTTTTCCAGAGCCTTATTCAGCGCTATTTTCATTATGGCATCAGCGGAGTTATCTTTGCTATCGATTTATCGAAACTCCATAATTTACCTCTCCTTGTAGGCTTGACAGAGTGTTTTGACAACTATTATTAGGCGTTTTTCGCTAGTAGTTCCAAATTTTGAAAAGTATTCGAAAAGAGTTTTTAATTTGTTACAAATTATTACCGGGATAGGGAGAATCTTTAGCTTCCTGGTAATAATGTTAAGGGTTTCCCGCAACGCTATACTTATGTCGAAGCACGCTATTATGCCGTAAATCTTCGAGGCCAATACGTTTCGTGTAATCCTTTTACACTTAATGAATGTCTACTAAATTATGCTACCGATAATATTAAATTGGTCTTTCCGTCTATCTTTACTAACGAGGGTAATTAAAAAGCCAATCAGCGAAGAAAAATCGATTTTATTTTTTCAAGACCCATCTATAAAAATCATTTACTTATCTTTAGAAAATTCTATTAAAACCATATTAGTTTTTCGGTCCAGGTTTTTCATCTATTACTAGAGCCTTTTATTTAACCGGTTAAAGTCATTATATTATATCTTTTGTATTTACGCGACGATAAATAGGTCGTAAAAGGTTTCTGGTAATCATAAAGTAGTAATAGAGCTACCTCGGGCTTGCTATTCCAAGTACCGTTAATCCCTAGCGGTGTTGGTCTTATTAATTATAGCTAAAATAACGCCTTAGCCCTTTTAGAAAAAGTTTAGGCCGTTATTAATACTAAACATGCGGATTAATGATATATTAAAGTTAAGTTAACTACTTTTCATTGATCTCGTTACTGTTATAGACTCAGGCTATTGAGCGTTGTATTTATAGGTTACGTGACTGTCGACATAATGGGATAGGCACTATATGGTCATTTTATGGCACGTGTGAGGTCACGTGACGGGCTGGGTATTGGCTATGCCTATAGGTTCTGTATGGTGAGCCACGGTAGCTTTTTTTTAGTTTTCTACCCTATCTTTACAACAAACTATTTTTAATTACGTATTTGGATTACCATCATATATCTAACTATAATATACTATTAAGGTTTTTTTTTATCATTCTAAAAATGAGTTGCTTATAATAAAGGAATCGATAATAAACTTTAATAATTGTACGTTATACTTAAGCTTTATAGGAGAGGATAGGCCATCGGCGAATACCTCATTCTCTATCTTTATAAATATACTTTTTGCTATTTCGGGGAAAACTTAAGCCAATATTTCTCGTTTACAAAATACCGTAAGCTATATCACGTTAGCTATAAAGCAATTATAATAGCCAAGTTAATCTACTTTACCTATCAACCTTCTGTCCGATTTTATTTAAGTTGTAACTAAAATTCAACAACTCGAAACCAAATTAGTCGTAACTTATACTAACTTTTTATCGGTTAAGGGTAACCAAAAACGACTTAACTAACCGTGATTCAATAGATCTTCTTTGACGTAAGAGGCGACACACTAAATAATCGAATTTATATTAAAAGCGGATAAGATGTAAATTGGAGAAAGTCGGCATACCTTTTTTATGTATACGGTTATTACAAGGCGGCAGTAAAGCAGGCAGTTACAACGTATTACGAAGCTAGCGAATACAAAAGTATATATAATATAGGCAAGTTTTTCGATTATATTGAGATTATTTTAATGACATTCATCATGCGAATAAAGTATTAATCGCATTAAAAAACGTAGTTATTAACAATGAAAACCTCTAAAAACTATTTTCCATTAGGTTAGAAATACTTTTAGCTTAAGCGTGCGGCCTAAATTAGCTTTTGGCAGTAAAATGCAATTACTTGCATTCCAGCGTATCGCTACGCATCCGCAACAAATTCATTATGGCAGGTGTTAGCTGGTTGGATTATGTTGTAGCCTTAAAAAAGTAACTCGAACTAGCCAACGAGTAAAATTCCTTAGATTCAAAACGAAGTTTTGGTAGTTAACTAGAGAAACCTATATAGACCGAATGGCCGGATAATGATAAAATTATGACAGGGTTTTACACTTTTAAGATATCCTTGTTATAGGGACAGAGTAATCGCGGCAGGTTATTTCGATACTGCAAGCAATTATTTCAAAAATTACCTTTAGGACACTTTTAAAACAAAAGACGTAGGGCGACATAGATGACGGTAAAGGAACGTTAGGCCAGGCTCGCTACAAGGCGTTACGTATATTATAGCTTATAGGACTATTATTGACGCGGTTACAAACTTCAACCAGTATTACCTTTTATGTAAATACACACTATCCAATTAGAAAAAGTAAATAAAGGTTCATTATTAACGGTGACGGGGAAATCTTAACACTAATATATAGTTTCGTTTAAAGATTCAATACCTTAAACTACGTAATGAGAAAATCAAGTAAAAATAAGTTTGATTTAATTGAAATATATATAAATAATAATTCATTTTTTATATCTAAACTCTTGAATGAAACCTACTTTTTGATATTTAATTTGATTTTAACTGTAATTATTACTATATTAAAAACGAAGTTTTAGTATAATGGTTAAGGATAAGATGAATTCGGTTATTACATTTTCGAAATTTCAATACGATATTGAGGTTACGGTAACATACGTTTTTCATCTAAATCGCCAAGTTTGAAATAAATATTAATAAACAGTTGGGCTCGATATTAATATATATCATTCCTAGCATAACGAAGGATTGAATTTTTAGAATGCCTTGGATACGATATTAATAAATGATTTTTATCATTGGAGAAAGTCATTGAATAATTTATCATTAGAAAGGCTTAATTATCGATTTAATAATAATAAGTTATAGGTAAGGAGATATATGGAGCGTGGTAAAATCGTTTTTTATTAGTTTAGCGAAGCGTTAATATCGAAAGGTATAACGTACGGGGTATTAATCCAGGTAAACTTTTGTTACAAGCCCCTACGAAATATCGCGGAAGTTACAAGTGACGGCGACAACGATAGTTAAAGAGAAATAGAACTTGTACGTTTTTAACCATAATTTATAAAATATCGCGACTTATTCGACAAAGATAAGGTTATAAGCTTACTCTTATATAAGGGGAAACTCGATTACCATATTTATATTGAACTGAATGAAAATTTATCTTTACCAAAACAAATTCAACAGTTATTTTATTCGATATTACGAAATTAACTTTGAAACTTTAACGATAGGTTACAAAATTAATAAGAAATGATTAGATTCATGTCAGTTTTTTATCGGTTATAACGCCGGTATTACTTTTTTGAAACCTAAAAGGGGATGAAAATTTCATATCGATTACCAAATACTAAATAAAATTAACCAAAGATACTGTTTTCCTTTGCCTATAATTAAATAAAACTTACATACGTTATCGAAGTCGATATAGTTTACTAAGTTAGATATTCCGGCGGCCTTTTATCGTATCCGAGTTACACCATAATAGGAAAAATTAACGGCTTTTAGTATACGATTTGAATTATTCCAATAGTTAATTACCCCCTTTAGTCTAGTGGAAACTCTGGCGACGTTTTAATAATATTAATTATATAATAACAGATATGTTGGATAACTTCGTTACAGCCTACCTCAAAGACCTTTTAGCTTTTTCTTCCGGTATTAAGTAGGGGTATATAGCGAAAATTCGTGTGGGTTTTAAACGTTTTGGTGATATGAGTTTAAATTCAAATTTGAAAAATTGTAACTTTGTAATTAGGGAAATGAAATACCTAGTCTTTACCATAACGGTTAAAGTAAGTATTTGGGTTAAACCTGAAAAAATCCGGGTAATCCGTGAGTAAAAGTTACGATGTATTATTCGGAAGAATCGAAATTTCCTGGATTTAACCAACTTTTATCGTAATTTTATTATTAATTTCTACAAGCTAACGGATTATCTCGTCCAACTAACGAGGCAAGGAATTTGTTGAATCTAGAAAAATCAGGAGGAACATATATTCCAAGGCTTAAAGGATGCCTTTATCACGGTTCCAATTTTGGTACGTTGGGAATTAGATCAACTAACTCTAATAAAAACATATTATTTTTAAACGGAGTTAGAAGTGTATTTATCGTAACAAGATAAGCATTATACACCAAAGCTCATAGCTTACTATTTAGTACAATTAACAAATACGAAACGTAATCATACCAATTACGATAAAGAGCTTTTCGCGGTAATATCCTATTTAAAACCGTAGTTTTAGAATACATGATATCTGTGCCCCGTTTACAATACTGACAAATTATTGAATATTGAAATATTTTTTTTACCACGTTTGACCTGGAACCGTTGAGCTTAATAGAACGAAGTCATTTCGTTATTTTAATATCACTTACGATATAGGCTCCTAGCTTATGGCGTTTGCCAGAATTCGTTAACCCGTAAATTACAAAATGAACCTAAAATCAAGGAACTTCATGCGCGAATTGTTTAACCAATTTCAATTACTATATTAATCTTAATAATAATAAATTTATACATTAAAGGTACGTAAATTACCGCGGGTTATATAAATAATTTTTTTAAGATAAAATATTAGTTTTTAGATTACGACGAAACATACCTTAAAGACGGGCCGAAGCGTTTAAAAAGGTCGCCGAAAGCGAATCTGCTCCGAGTCCGGCCCGCGCCCAGGTCGTTTTGGGGGATAACGCCAGAGGATTTTAATACATCGAAATTAATAGCATCGTTACGAACCCGACCCGCGTTAAGCCCGCTAATATCGTTAACACTGAGTAGTAATTTTACTTTCGGCTCAGATACATTAATGGATTTGAGAGATCAAAAAGTAACGCATAACCCATTATATAGAATTCATTTACTAACGGTTTAAGAAGGCGTTAAATTCTTTTTAACTAAAGCCAGATAATAGATATAAATTACAAATTCTGAAATTAACATGCAGAATATATTACGTTACTTTATCTGTTTATAGCAATTCAATTAAACATTAATAACGATGAAGATTTGGTAATAAACTTACAATTTGCCTATTATAGGCTATTGAAGCAAAAGAAAATTATCTTAAATTCTTTGACTATATTACTATTAAAAAATGATAATGGTAAATATTTAACGCCTATTTCGAATATATATATAATGTAACGGGACGAAAGCTCGTAGTACCTTACGACAAGACCTCCTTTACCGCCTTTTTATTATAAATCTATATTAAATATATATTTTATCGATTTTACAATCGACTTACCAGTTATTAAAAACGTGCTGCGTTACTTGTCAATTATTACAGATTGTTTTTCCAAGTGTTTTTAGTTTAAGTCTTTGTATTTTATAATTGCTAATACGTATACGTAACTCTTTCAGTATATATAGTGAGAATTTTATTGATTTTCAGTTTTTATTATTGATAATTACGGTGCAGATCAGGTAGCTGTATTTTGAAAGATATTTCATTGTTTAATAGGAGTCTAATTATTTTCATTTACAACTTACAACTTACAAATAAATAAGGGTATTCAACGTGTGAACCAAAAAAATTCAAATTACTTACGTATTGTCATCGTCGTTTTTTAATATGATTGAACTTCATATATTTCCGTTTGTTAATTAAGGTTAAATAACTGAAAACCGACAACTACCAGAATTAATAAAAACTTTCTGGTAAATAGGTACAAAATATTACTTATCCCGAAGGTAAACAGGGATAGAAAGTCATTAACCAATTTAATGAGGAAAACCGTTATATTTTTAACGCATCTATATAAAAGGGCGAAGTTAATTTAAGCGACGATAACTTATATTTAATGACGAATATAAACGATGTCGAACCGTCGATGACGTTCAGTGAAGTGATATAATATGGGAAATAAAGTTTTACTAAATTTACGTAATATTGAACCTAATTATTTGTATAAAAAGCTTAATTTTACTTTATAATTAATACAGGGTTATCGATAATTCAAATACGTTAAAAATTATTTTAAATATTCCTGACAAATACCTTACATTTTACATAGATTTAGTTCAACACGCGGCTTCGGAACTCCTCTTTTTTGTAGGTTTTATCCGATATTCGTTGATAATCAGTTTCGCTCGTGAACGATATAAAGTGAAATACGAATAAAAAATTTAAAATCCAAAAAAATCTCGTGGAAAAGATGAGGCAAAACAAGGGTCGCTTTATATTAATTAAGTTGAAATGCTATAATAGGCTGGCGTGGAAATTGTTAAAGAATTACTAGTATATTGTAACCTTAAACAACTTTAAAGTGTGATAAGGGAATATTAGGATTTAAATTAACCCGGTACTTTGACATCGGCTTCGAGTTTATATTAAATGACTTATGCGGAGCGAACCGCCTTTACCCTCATAATAACATATTACTTTTAAAACAAAAAGAGAATTTATTATTAACCAAGGTTACGATATAATAATTAAGGCTAGATAAATATTACCTACCTGTTTCATATATGTATCCGACTGTAAAGCGACTTTTACAATAACTTAGTAAGAAAATATTTACTCGTTATTATTACCCTTATTAAAGTGTAACGAATATCGGCTTTATTGAAGTAAATGAATTCATTATAACTTGTTACAGATATTAAAAGACGCCCAGGGAAGAGGATGACGAAAGGTATAATAGGCGTTAGTTACCGTCGATTAAAAGGGTTGGTAAAAGGCGGGACGGGCGCGGGGCAACACCGAAGATAACGGATAACTTTAGGAAGGACAGGCATTAAAGGAAAACGATGATAACGAATAACGATAAAAAGAACGAAGGTTAAAAAGGGCCGACTATAACGGTTAACAAAAAGTATAGGGAAAAACGTGGCGATTAAGACGTTCTTATACGCTAATTACTAAAAACTACAATATATCAGTCTAAGCCCGAGCAACGTGATCGACCCGGGCACTGTCCTCCGCCCGCTCTAAGTCGACCCGATTAGCTCACTCCTGGTGAAAAAAAATGAATAAAATACAAATGAAATCATGGTTTATATAATTAAGCTTGAAATATATCCCGTTATACTTCATAAGCCATAACCTATATTAATTATAAAAAATAGCTTATGTAACTATATTACTTTAATTACTTAGGATAAAACCACAAAAAGGTATACGGCGATTACAAAAAAAAGCCGGGGCTAAAGCGTTACATGTTAAAGCACGGTCGGCTAAAGAAATCTTGTTTTGATAAATAGGCGACATCGTAAAAGGTAATGAAGGTGTTCTAAAAAAGGACGGACTCGGGAAAAAAGAGCGATGAGAACGTATAACCAAAAGATAACGGTTTATAAGGCCGGTGAGGAACAAACTTCTTATACCCGAGTAATATAAAAGAAACTGGACGAATTGATTAACCAATTCGAAAAAAGTGTGGATAAAAACGGATTAATAACCCGGGATATCTTTCTGTCACTTACGCGTTAAAGATTAAGTATAGTCTTTATCCTTGTCAACAATAACTAATTGTTATAAGAACGTGCGTAAAAGCGGGCCAAGGCGTAAATAAGTTTGTTTTTTAAATATATTATAAAAAGGGGTTACATAGAGGTCGGGTTTTTCGTAAAGCTAATTGATTAGCTTACCTTTATATAAACCTTTCAACATGTACGATAGCCTTATACTCGATTAACTTTTATATAAACAAAAAAATACCGGTTTTAAACAAACCGTTAATAGACGATATATTCTCATCACTAACTTCTAAAATAAGTAAATCGCTTTCATCATCGTTATTGCCGAGAACGAATAATTATTCCATAATACTAAAATATTACAAAAAGTAATTAACGACAGGGTATTCGTATATAATAAGATACAATACTTTATAAAACGGCTTACTACCCCTACTAAATGCGTCAGCGGCGACGTAAAATAAGCTAAGTCTATTCTATACGTCGGCTATAAGAAAGAAGTAAAGGAAATAACTGAAAAATATCAGTGGGATTGAGTAGTTACAATTGAAAAGGTTAAAATAAAATAATTACAAAAAAAGATAAAAAGTGAAGTAAGGGCAACTTTATAAAAAGAGGAAAAAAGGAAGTTTTAGAGGTTATGAGGGCGTTTATATTTATAGGTATTGGAGAATAGAATTCGACAGGGGTTACGTATTAAACGAGGTATTAAATAACGTATTAAAGGGTACGTTTGAAGGTATCAGCAACAAAAAGAATATATCATACGCTAAATTGAAAGGGGGCGCTATACGATGTCAGCGATATAAGGTCAAACCGACTAATACATTATACTACTCGTCAAAAGATACATTATACTCCATCGGCGAACCGGAGTTTTACTAGCTAATACGTTATACGGCTTATTGAAGGGCGCGTTATATGGCGTCGGAGACTTAGGGTCGGATCTTCCGATATATTATACGACACTGGTGGTAAAAAGGATATATTTTACGGTAAGCTAAGGAGCGCATTATACGACACCGGCGGCTTAGCGTTAAACAGCTTAATATATTATACGACCCGTTAAGGGGCGTATTATACGATGCTAGCGGCTTAAGGTTAAACCGGCTAATACATTATACGGCCCGTTAAACGTCGCATTATTTGTTTTCATCTAGCCCACATACTAGGCGGGTAAGGCTTGAGCTCCGTATTTAACTAACGGAACGCCATAACCCTTATAGTATCTGGGGAAAAGGGGGACATGTTATAGACTTAGGCTATTAACTATTAAGTTTATAGGTTACGTGACTATGTACGTAAAGCGATAGAGAATACCCGGTCCAGGTCCAGTTTGGATGCGAACCGGGTACAGTCCGTACATGGTACGTATAAGGGCACGTAATGGTCTAGGCACTGGCTATACCTATAGGTCTTACATGGTGGACCACGGTAGCCTCTTTTAGTCTTCTACCGTACCTCAATATTAAACTCCATTTAGCACCTACTCGGCTTACCATTGTAGATTGCACCACACCAATTACTAATTTTTAATTTTTGAACTTAAAGTCATTAATCGTCTGTGGTTCCAGTGATATAAACCTATCCGTATTTATGAAAATGGTATCGTTAATTTACATGCCTACTAAACCGAAATCCTTATCTTAAGTTACCCATAGACACGTATCGAATGTTTAAAAAAAATTTACTAACCTTAATTTGAAGTGCAACTAATAAGTTAAAAATTAAAAAACGCTTGTTTCAGGTAATATGTATAATAGCTCAACACAATATATTGCTATATCTCAAGGGTAAATAACATGTTGTTCCTATTGTAGTTATAAAAATATGATCCGTTATAAATCTATTACTAATTGCATATAAATTTACGTTATATTACAGTAATTAAACGTAAATTTACCCTTAGTCTTCGCTAGTAAATATACTGCTAAAGTAACTATTAAACTTTAACTAATTTTCTAAATCCTTAGTGATTACGTAAAAATTTGATTTTTACCTTTGTTACCGTATCTTTAAACAATTAGGCGTAATTTTTCATAGAGTCGCCCCGTCGTTTTACCCTTTACTCCGTAAATAATCCTTAACTTAAAAATTGTAACGTTTTAGTTTAAAAGGTTAAAATCGGTTTTCGGCACAAATTATACAATCCCTCGAATTAGTTAGCCGTCAATTTCAACCTTGTCACTTTTCTTAAAAGGTTTACCAGAGGTCTTATCAATTCCTTATATTCGAAGCTTTAGTATTAAGTCTTCGTTATCCTTCTCTTTCGTACTTACCTAAACAATATTATCAATACGAACCGGTGTATCTTCCTCCTCTTTTACTTTCTTCTTTTTCGAAAGTCGTCTGCACCAGAGGCGTTCCATTGGTTTGTCGATAACGAGTAGAGAAGGTTTTTGTTAGTTCGGTTATTGAGCTTAAGGGGCTTAAAAATATTTATATTTAATAGCACTCATATAAGGCTTAACTTAAATACTTAGAAAAGACATAAGGTCGTTAGTAGTTTTAATAACTACTTCAGAATTCGCGATACCTAATATTTTATACGGGCCCTTTTATTTAACCGGATCCCGTTATACAAGGACTTTACTTTGTAATGGAAGAATAAGTACGTCGATTTTCAAAAGGCAGTTTTCAGTGTTAAAGACGTTATTAATTTGGCAGCGTACTGATTTTCTTCGTGATTTCCTCAAAGCTTTACTATAAGCCGTAACACGTTTCTAAATACTTGCTAAGGGTAGAGATTCACCCATCAGGCGTAGGTACGCTTTAAAGTCTAGGAGCTTTAACACTAAACCGTCGGGGCCTATACTATTGTTTAGGCCTTTTATTACTATCTATAGGCGTACCTCCTAATTCGTAAAGCTTTTAATTTCCACTGTAAGAATATTAGACGTTCTGCGAAATAAGGCGTATGCCTTTTTAACCTTTTTAAAAAATTTATAAGCTTTTATAGATACTTGTTTACATTGGATACTTGTTTTTTCAACATTCTTTTGAAACTTTACCGCCATAAAGTTTATATCAATATTGTAAGCAACGACGTTAAGTTTACTCAAGTACGTATTAATCCATAACATTTTTAACGTTTCCCACGTATTTTTTTATCAGAAGGTACTTTATATACTTAGCCCTGTAAAAATAGGTTACTGAATAAACAGAATAGAGAATAGTCTTATTATCCAAGTATAATATATAAATGAAAATCTCGTAGTTAAAATACTTATTGTCTTTAAACGTAAACTTAACTTTTCTAGAGGCTTAGGTATGTATTTGGCAATAGTTGCAAAGTTTTTGAATATCTTTTAGGCCAAATATTTTATATTGTTATAACTTACGTACTTTAACATTTTATATATCCCATTAACAGCTAGGTGGTTAAAACGCCAGTGTAGTTAACGTATCTCCGGCTTCATTAGGTACAATATTGTTACCTCCGGGCCTTTAAGATAAAACTATAGGTGCCACTATTTAAAAGTAATTGAAAAACTCTAACATTTTTTAACTAAATTATCTAAGTTGACTTCAACGTTAATGTTAAGGGTATTTATATTTGTAAGGAAAGTAGTAAAGGGGTAGGGAACTTAAGGATATTGAACGTAATTGCCTTTATATTGGTTCAAATTACCGTTATATTTAATCACCATAGTTATTCGCTTAATTCAAAATTAACTTTTGCCTTATTACTATCGTAAATATTGATCTTAGTATCTATAACATTTCCCTCCATAACGCTACATATTGAAATTAGCTTCCTATTAAGTATATTATTGCCCATTAATTTGGAATAGTATCTCTAAACTTATGATCCGTGTAACGATCGCGAGAGTAAAAGATAGGTAAGAGGTTAGAGGTTTAGTTAACTTAAAGGTAAGGGTTTTCACTATGTAGTCAGCTAATTATTATGCCGTACCCGAGATAGTATCTTCGTATTACTTAATTTACTTAGGGGAATTGACGATGTTAATTAGCTCATTGTCTTTAGTGTTTGAAATTTAATCCGAATAGTCCTTTTTCAAAGCAGGAGGGTATTAGGCGTAATATAATGCCTTTCTATTGTTATGTTCGGCAAAAGGGTGCCGAGTTAATCAATAGATAAACCTACTATAAATATAATATTTTTGTTACTATTACAACAATATTTTTAACGTTTAAGAGGTCCAACTAAAGTTAAGTTTTATTGTAGTTAATGTAGTTATTACCTTTAGTTTAAAGCTAAGGTCGATATGCTAAACTTTAGACGTTATAGGCGCTTGTACTAACGCTTAATGTAGTGCACAACCATAAGGTTCTCTCCATTTACGTTAATAAAGTTACTAATTTGGGAGTATATATTCAGAGAGTATGGTATGCGTATCATTTTCGTTGTCATCGAGAAACGTAACTGACTTAAAAAGCATTTACTGGTGGCATCTTAACGTTATAAGGCGTATTTGTACTCGTTAACGATTGTGACTCTTACCCGTATCTATTTGCGAAGTGTAGATTCGCTAACGTAGACTTTCCCTATTATTTTTGAACATAATATTAACTTATTAAACATCTAAATAAAGATTTTTATTGGTATTTCCTCCTTTTTTTTCTTTGCTATTATTATAGTTTACCTTATGGTGACTCGGTCTGTATAATATTATATAAGGTAAACGTCGTATTTGAAATAGCCCTTTATATTATCGTCGATCTCGCATAATGTTGCACCTTTAATAAGAAAGGTTAAATAATAGTTTCTGGCGTGCTCTATAAGTATTTCGGAAAATAGTAAGTGAAAACTTAAAGGAGAAACCTTTATCTATTTGTAGATATTTAAAAGGGGAATTATCATAAAGTCGAAAAAGTTGTAAGGCTTTCCTTTATACCTTTTTACGTCTTTTTATATTTTAGCGAAGACTGCAAAGAACCTATAATTAATATTAACTATATTAACAGGTTTTAGGCAAAGGTCTCAATAGTTATTTTAGTCTAAAATTGTGTTTTTTTTAGAAGTTTAAGCCTTAGAGCTTACCAGGCACGGTATTGAAGGTAATTACCAGTTGCTTGTACCGAGAGTTAAAGTCTTATAGTAGGAACTGTAGTAGGCTTTCGCGTGTACGCAAATCTAATAGGGGAAGATTTTTGAGAGACTTTGCGATTAAATTACTAAAGTCCAATATGTACTTAAAAATTTTAAAAGGTTGTCGATTTTACTTAATTTCCTGGTATAAGGCGTTAACGTTAATATTTTTGGCCGCATTAGCGGCCGTTGATATACGTGCCTTGTCTCTATTAAGGGCGTACTCCTCGCTATTATATAGGGGTACAGAATTACGTAGTAAGTTAACAGGTTTCTTATCTTTAACATGTAAATAGGCTTAATTTAACTAAATATATGGTAAAAGTCATTTACATCGCGTATATGAGCGTTAAAGTCCTTTAATACCTTCCCCTTTTACTTAAGAATCTAAAGGATTAGAATTATAAGTATAGTCTTTTTATTAATTTAATTAGGAAAAGATTTTCTCTAATCCTAAAAGATTATTTTTAGGAATATAGATACTACGGAGTATAACTTCCTTTTTTAGCTAAGCCTTAACCGTATGCTAAATCATTTTCTATATGTCAAAAGAACAGTAATTAAAAAACTCGCGGCAATCTTGAAAAGCGCTGGCGCTGCAATTGTAGTTGTTACCGAGGTCCTTGTCGATGATATATTAGTCAACGTAGTGGGTTAGGTGGGCTTTAAGTAACTCTTCGTTAACATCTGTAATTCAGAGTTATTGGTCGAAGTAGTTAGCGAAAACTGATCCAAGAGTTTTAACTTTTTTTATGTAATCTTGACTTGGAGCCATCTTGGTGGTTTAGCTTATATAAGACGTTTAAAACTTGTAGGGCTAATAACTTGATGTTCTTAGGCGTTGTAAACTTAGTGTTTTATAGTAAGATCGCACGATGTGGTTTTCTTAGCACGACTTGGCGATTTTTTGTGTTTCTGTTCCGAGTAGCGAACTTAATGATTCAGGTGTTGTAAAGAGTTAAAAGAGTGAGGTAGGGGCAAAGTTTTTATATAGAGGGTGAAGGCATTATAAGTGGTAAAGGTTGAAGGTTGTTGTTTTAGCGTAGGGACTTGGTTGTTTTTCTATAGTAATAGTACATGCAGTAGTAATAACTTAGCTGTTTGCCGACTTACGAAACTGTAAAACTTTTGATAGTTAATCTTAACGTCTTTAAAAATAATTAATAAATATTTCTTGGTGTTTTCGTTAGCGATACCGTCATTACTTTTAAACTGCTGTAAAAACCGATGTATCAGTAGAGGCTCTTCGAAAGAATCTTTCCTTTACCTTGGTCATTTACAAAGCGTAACCGGAAAGTGGCTTCTTCTTCTACTTGGCCAATCTGTGCTTAACCTAATAAGTACTGATTAGTCTTGGTAGGCCTTAGACATTTCAACTTTATCGATACGATTGGTCGAAGTAACAGTAGTTTTGCATTGGTCAAGTGGTAGATGTATTGTTTCAGGTTTGTCGGACCGCTAGCCCATCTGTACAGTAATTTTTATGGTCAATTGCTTAACCCGTGCCACAGACTAAAGTGCAGCGTACTGCACTCGACTTACACCCATTGAGGTAAGTCTCTACAAAGCAATACACTCAACTTGTAGTACAGTCAACTTTACTGGAAGTAAAGTTAACCTATTGCATTATATGTTGTACTATTCTAACAATAGTCGCATTTTTTTTATTGAAGACCCTGTATAAGGTTTTAACGTTAACTAATTAAGATCGATATACAATTGTGTATTTTTCTGCCAGAAGCTGTCTAATAATCTATCGCTTTTACTAGAGTCTTGAGTGTTTTGGTAAAAGCTAGGCTTCTTTTACACGTGCGCTAGGGACGCGCGGTATCGATTTAGCTCCTTTATTGATGTCTATATCAAGAACTATATATAGTTTTTCGTCGATGTTAAAATATTGTATGCAAGTCTTATACAAGCACTCACAAATGCGGGGGATGCATATGAATGTATTGGGGAAAATGAATTCTCCTCTTATATCAATTCGAAAAAGTTTTTAACTTATCCGTTTGTAATTTTTGCTAAGACAATTATTCCCTACCTATTAAACTTTGTTTTTAACTTAGCTTTCATACCTTGCTTAGTCAATCCTTATATATTGAAAGTCTAATTTATAAAAAATATTTAGAATTCTTAAGAATTGTATGCACCATAAATAAACTCTTCGCTAACGTTCTGATCTATGATATTACCCAATAAAATTATTTATATATTTTTCAATAATGGTGTCGTCAATATCCTTTCCCCGACAATAATCTTTGTCATTTTTAACGTATAGGGGTCTTAGAGCTTTGAATTATTTTATTTGTTTCTATTTATTTCCTGTTTCAACGTTTTGGTTTGCTAATTAAAGTTACATTAGGTAAGGTAAGAAGTTATTAATTAAAGGCTAAGTTTGCTGCAATTAAGATATTTGAATTAAGTAATTTAAGCGTAGGGACTTGGAGATTTGGCGCGACTTTACGATTTTTGATATTTTTAGTTGACTTTGATATTTTAGCATATTTAACAACAAATCAAATTGTTCATTTTATGATAGAAGGAAAACGAAATTATTGTAGGAGATAAAGTTAACCTTATAAGTTGTTTGTTGTTGAAATTGTTGTTTAACGTAAATGATCTTCAACTTAATAAATTTTTGAATGATAATAATAGCAACTTATTCGTTTGCTAATTGTAGGGGTTTTGGATACTTGATAGTCTCTTTTTGACTATTTGAGTATTTTATCGTTGAATTTCAACTCTTTTTGTTTAAAAAGTGTTTAGTTATAATTTAGTATTATCCATAACGATGCTAGCGCTACCTCTAAAATGTTATAAAAATTAACGTAATCCAGAAATTTCTTTTTCTAACTGTTTTTATAACGGATGCAGTTCTCAAAGGCCTTTGAAAGATATTTTCCTCTGCCTTACAATTAAATAAATCTTCACCAGAAAGTATTTTATTCTTTTACCTGGCTCATTTGTGTTTTACTTAATCATTATTAGTTAGTATTGATAGTCTTTAAGATATCGCAGCATTATTAATTCTAATTGTGGTTTAAGTAATAGTAGCACTACGTAGTTAAGTAGTGGATGCTTTCTTCTAAGTTTGGGAAACCGCTATCCGGTTTGTATATTACTTTGTATGGGCAATTGTTTGTCTCATACCCTACATTGAATTGGTTATTCTACTGCAATTGACTTGCACTAGTGGAATCAACTTTAACTACAATGCACTTGAACTCTATTCCAACAGATTCTCCACGTTAAGGCAATGTCTTATAAAGGCCCCTATATTGGTAAGTAAATCCGGAAACTAGTCTTCCCTAATTCCTATATAACCAGAAATTTACCGCACAAATAAAAATTTGTTTAAAACTTTCAAAAATTTACGCAACCAACTACATGTCAACTACGACTAAATTACTGTATCGTTTCAAATATACTAAATTATGGATACATTATCGACGGAAATAGGGATTCTCCTCTAAAATTAGGCGATAATAGTTAGAAGGCCGCAGGAAGTCTCAAGAAACTAACCTTGAAAGTTTAAATAATAATAAATAATTTGTTACTACTCGTAATAGTTGTTTTATTATTTCAAAAAACCGCGTACAAATACTCATAGTAAATTTCTATATTATCCTGAAAATACGTTGTTACGAAGGTATTATCAACGAAAATAAATATTTTTCTACAATATTCATCGATAAAAATTTGAGGTCTGCGGAAGGTCTCAATAATCATCCTGTTGAAAAAATGCGTGATAATAAATAATTTTTGATGACTCTTAATTACAATTTAATTATTTTTAAGAACCGGGTATTTGTAACCTATATACATTGAGCCGTTAATAATATATATATATATATTTTTTTTTTTTTGAAAACGATGCTATAAGATGCATGAAAATCACAATTTCATATAATATATATACAGGTAGCCCTCATTTTTTAATCTATGTCAATAAAGTCGTTAGTTACCTTTGTAACAAATTATAACAATATGAGTAAAATCAATGAGAAACTCGGTAATTCATCTTCTTTTGTAAATAGTCGAATTTTTATAAAACCTTTTTTACGATGGACGAGTTACTGTCAGTAAGGTCTAAAACCCTCGCTTTCACAAGAAATAAGGTATTCAGAAAAGTAATCGTTAGATTGGTATATTTGTAGTAAACAGGATAATTATATATAAAAAGAAGTATCCAGAGAGTGCACGCCTGAGGTGAAAGCTTATAAGCTCTCACCCAGAGCGTACCACTCTGGAACGCCCCTTCTAGACCATGCAACGCATGATGCACTCTGGAAGTGCATTCTTCAGTGTGACACATTATCGTGTACACTACAGGAGTGCACCTTGCAGCGTGATGTATTGCTACCTTAATATACTATATATAGTGATATATAATAATATCCACAGTTACAAAATATTTATAAAATCTAATTTTATAGTTTAAAGAGCTTAAATGGGGTTAAGAGTCAGACAATAGCAGGCCAAAGCTGTCTTAACCTCCAAAAGGGCCGTAATTACTTATATAATGCGGCCAATTAAGTTACAACGTGTGTAAAGCTTAGGAAAAGTATTAGCAAACCCGTAGAGTTAATGGTTTTAAAGATCCTAGTTAAAAGATAAGCCACATCAATTACCTTTAACTTATAAACAGCGCATAACCTATATTATATGAGCGCTCAATGACTCAAAGATACACTTACGTTTCTGAAGGCCACGGATTTGAGAGAAGTTTTTTGAGATAAGATGATCGTTCCCACTATCATAAGAAAAATATACTGTTAACTTCGTCCTTAAAATATGTTTTTGAACCAGACACCTAATATCTTTTTTCGAAACCATAAATAACTACAAGAATAATTAATTCTAGAAGCTCTGTTTCTTATAAGTTCAACATAAATTTTCTTTGATCGACTTAAGGTTTCTATATTAACGTATGGTATTAAATGAGTTAAAGACTTGTTTTTTTATCATTAGTCCGACTTAATGTAATCCGGTAGAATCAAGATTTTAATGAACGAAAGGTAAAGAAAATTGCAATTTGTAGTATTTTAAATATTAGGATTTCAAACCTTTACATCTATAATAATGTGTTGGTTATTATAAACAATATATTTTCTAGGTGTATTTCACCCGTAATGTAAAAGAATGAAGACTTCTACAAGGCGACCTCCAACTTATTTACATCATCTGAATGGTTATTTTTTTAACTTGTTTATAATAAACTATTAAATGTTATAGTTATGGTCTTAAACGATTAAATGAAAAAGTCATCGTCCGCTTAAAAAGAAATACTTCCTAAATAAATTATTCCAAAATCCGATATATGGGTTATATATAAAATCGGTAAAAGATAGTCTACTAAGTAAATCCTAAAATAAAGTCTAAAACAATAGAATAACCAATTTTTATCAAATTTTATCGCCTTATTTATAAGAATCCTTCAATAAATATACAAAGGCGTTCATTAAATCTTATATATTGTATTTTTTGAACAAAAATTTGTGATAAAGCGTATCAACGACTTTTTAAACATCTTTAATTCAAATGGAAACTGACTTATCTTACCATTCCTTCAACCTATTTTGATGTTGTAAATTCGGGACACAACAAGATTCGTAGTGGACCGCCGGAGATCCATCTTATCTTATTAATTATTCATCTTTTCTAAGATGATAAATAACCATAAAATCTGGTACATGACGAAATATTTTGAATCCTGAAAACAAACTAGAATCAACGTAAAATTGTACGATATACGCGAGTTGAAAAAGTTCAGGTTGCTAACTAAAAAATCATAAACACTTTGAATTACCCAGAAATATACCGCAGCATACCGAATACTACGAATTTATTATATAAACCCTAGATTAACTCAGTGACAAAGTTTCAGAAAGCCTTTAAATGACGAACAATTATATCGTTTATAACAATAAAAAAATTCGTACTCGAATGATTTTATATTTAAATTCCTCCATAGAAATTTCGACACCCTAAGTAATGAAACACTTGTTATGACCTAAGCACGTTGGCGGGTCAGGAAACAGGCCAGCATGCAGCTGAGCTACCGAGAGCCTGAAGTCCAACACATCAGGCCGAGAACATCTCTTTGTCAGCACCAGACTAGGCAACCCTCCAGGGTTAGGGTTATCTAGATCACAAGTGCTCACTGAGCCTTAGTGAGCACCGGTGAGCCTCAGTGAGCACCGGTAAGCCTCAGTACTGAAGACGGTATGAAGGCACGAATATATAAAGACACAGTCATCACCACACAGATAGTATTTCCTTCATAGCTCTTCAGTTGTCAATCTAAGTATTCAGTCTACATATCTGAATAGCCTAACGGCTAATGATCATCCTACAGCACGAATACACATCTTCTTGATATTGCACCTTGTTACCTCTACTACCTTACTGCTAACATAAACCCCCTGACACCTTCTATTTACTCACGGGTATTTAGTGTGATTATTACAACACTCTACATTGTTTTAATGGTTAATTGGGTTAGCCATAATATTATATGCTATAGAAAAACCGCTGAAATATTTTTTCCCAAAATAGGGGCTTGATTAGAAGGGTTGAAAACTAACGATCAGTTCATGTTATGTAATGTGGGATTTAATTGAAAAAAACACGATGTTAATTCAAAATACTGTAAGCCTTCATAATATCAATCTCTTCGTCAATTTTAATATTGTACAACGTGGTTTAGGCGCGATTAACTTACATTAGAAAAGTATTATATCTTATCAACTCAACTCTGTGAGATTGGACTTTATCAACCTCTCTTATCAACTGGAAAACCACTTTAGATTTAATTTTAACCACACCGTAAACTTGATGTAAGTCATTATAAGTATCTTGGTAGGTTCAGGTTTTTTTAAATGTAATGGGGTAAAATCAATTTCCCATCCGTTAACTAACTTTTGTTGTAACATTATAATTTATGAAGATATAAGCTATCTATATAACGATAATATTACCTATTTTCTAGGTTAATATCTATAACGCAAATTCAAACCAAAAAAAATCCATCGATTTAAAATCGAAGTTAACAAAACCGAGTAATCCAACCAAAATTCAAATGAAGCCTTACCATACTATAAACTGCGTCTATATAAAGAAAATTGAGATTGAATATATATTTAAAATGATGGGTTAGAAACTCGACCGTTTGAATAAAATGTATTTACATGTAAATCGTACATTTATTGAGAACATATCAGTTGTTAACATTACTATGTCTTAATTCTATCCGCTGGTAAGTCAAATTAAAGACGCTTTTAATTATATTACAAATCTTTAAGAATTTATAATATTTTTTTCGTAATATGGTATTTGATGTTTAATCCTATTAAATGTTTTAAATTGTAATTTTATTACCGCAAAAATATAAAAACTGTATCCAATACTAATCAACATTTAAACAATATCTGAACAAACCCTTTCTTTAATGTAAGTTAATATCTGCAAGCATATAACTGCCAGTAAAACCCAGCACAACTTTTATATGCATCTATCGTCACAATAGTTGTGAATGGAGGAGAAGAGATCGTATTATAATCATTGTTATATAAAACCAACATCGTTATATTCCTGCTAACTCTGGGATTCCTAAATGTTAGTTATATCAACTTTTTTTACCGCACAATCTATTATCAAGAACTGATAAACTGCCGCGATTTGACTCAAATTTACCTCAACGATGATAGACCTCGTATTTATTAGCGTTCGAATACGCTTAGTTGCTATAATATTCGGCTTCATAAATCTGCCTAACATACCAACCTTGATAAGCATATTTCATCCTTCATAAAAGAGTCGTTCAGTTAACAAAAATAATTACGTTTTTTGTTTCAAATAATAAGTTAAGCAAGATAATGATTGCTTATCAAATAATACCAAATATTGTGTTTTAAAAAAAAACTTTTCAAGTTGACATATCGTTTGAGATATAATAAAAAATAATGAAACTAAACAACCAAATAATTTGACTATAAAACTAATTAAAAACACTTGATAGTATTAATGAAGAGCGAGTTTGCAAAATTGAAAAAATAAGTTTTTCGAATGATAATAAGAACGGTAGGTTTTTTAAAGGAAGTTGAAAGATTGATCCGCTACAATTATAAGAAACTTTTATATTTCCTCAACCGGAAAATCTGCCACAATAAACCCTTTATTTTTATATAATTTTTAGGTACAACTGTTATTCTTATATCATTTTGAGGTAGAACTGTTAGTATCGATTGGAGTCAATCTAATGGTTTCTTTCACAAAGGCCTCCGCACCCTATTCAGTTAAATAGGTTCGCTAGAATAAGTCTCGGATCCATAAAAAGCGTCGGGTAGAAAAATGGACAAACTGATTCTATTTTGCGAAAGGGCAATGAAATAATTCTTATCCCCCAAACAAAAAGACCTCCAACAGTTATTATACCGCGCTTCCACAAAACACGAATTGAAAGGGTGATTTCCGTTAGGGATAATGTAGTTAAAGACTTTAACTAAGCAAATACAACCGCGGCGCTAACACTAATCAAAGTATCCGTTGAAATGAAAGTCGAGTTTATACGTTGAATTAATAAGTTTCCATAAGTCGTTTATACTTAAAAGGCAAAGAAACCGATTAGATTTTAAAAAGGATACAATCTAAATAGTGACACTGGTATCAACGTCAAGGCCTTTTCGGGTCGGGTGGAAATTAACCGGGGCGAACCCGCTTTCATCCATGACATGAGAGGCCAATCCTCAGCCTCAGATCAGATGTCGCCAGGTCGGGCCGAGGGAGCAACGACTCGCTTTTTTGGTCAAGATGACTACCATGACAATGAGCAGACGGAGATGGGCTGCGGAGTGTACTGCACCCAGGTCCTGAGCGGGGGGTATACTTGGTCAACTATGCGACCTGCTTCTTCAAGCTGGCTGGTCTTGACTCCAGCAAGGCTTTGGCCGCTGTCGTTGGCTTTCTGGGTATGTGGCTGTGCATCTCGGCCACCGCTGGCTGGCGGGAACACTTGACTAACTCTTTGCTGTAGCCGTGGGCTTCGTCGCCACCCTCCTCTCCTGGTTCCTCCTCCTCCGCATCGGCGACTTTGGGCGGCGCGTGAGGAATGACAGCTAGGAATCCATTATGAACTAGTACCTTTCAAGGTTGTAACCTAAAGAATGCCTGAAAGCAGACACGGAAGCTTAGAAACAACGACACCATGAAATAAAAAATGCACGTAACATGGAGAACAAACCAAGCACGGGAATGTTCTCAAGAATATCTATCCCATGGGGTTTTCAGCCGTACATCACCGTGTTGTGACTTGGTACTATCACAGCTTCGCGCCTATAGTAGGGGGCGACAGGAAACATGTCGACTGCCATCTTCACCTTGCACAGAAAGATTCACATTAGCATCTCTCGTGAACAAGTGTGCGGGGGGTCATTCCAAGTACCACGGGCGCCTTGGCCCATGGAATTCAATGCAAGACATATCGTACCTGCTCTTTCACCTCTCCAGAATATTCAGATCGATTTCCACCTGTGATCTTGCTCTGACAAGCATCCTGGCATTGACATTTGCGGTGCTGTTTATACCAACCTCCATCGGCTTTGCCTCACACCCAGGAGCCAACTTCCACTCGTAGTTGATGAGCATATAGCACATCAACATCTTGACCTCAGTGGACGCGAAGAATCGCCCAGGACAAGAGTGAAGGCCGACGCCAAAGCCCATGTGATCAATGCTGGTGGACACAAGGGGCGTGTGGACGCCTTGCTGCTCCCCGGAGGCGCACATTCCTGCGAAGCGGAACGGGCGCCAGCGGTCGGGCTCTGGGTAGCATGTCGGGTCGCGCATCCGGCACGTGTCGACGTAGAAGCGCGTGCCTTGCGGGAGGACAAGACCGGTCGACAGGGTGACGTCCTCTGTGACGAACCGCCGCATCGACGCTGCGCGCGAGGGAGGGTATCATGGGTCAGTGGTCGGTCCCAGCGTGCGTGGGTCACGGGTGTGTGTGTGTGTGTGTGTGTGTGTGGCCTTGCTCACTCACCCATTTCGATCGGCTTCAGCCGCTGCGTTTCCTTGATCGCGCTGTCCAGGAGCTTGAGGTCGGCCACTGTTCACGCCCGCGGTCAGCCAGCCAGCCACGCCTTCCCAAGCCCGCGTCGCCGGTGTCGCGCGCCCGCCCGTTGCGCAACTCACACGCGGCCTGCGTCCAGCCCCTCGCGCCGAGCACGCGCACGGCCTCCGCGCGCAGCGGGGCCAGCGCGCCCGGGTGCGTGGCGATGTCCGTCATCACCTGCTGCGTCAGGTCCGTGGTCGTCTGCGTCGCCGCCAGCGAGAGCGCCAGCTGCACGGCCGCGATGTTGAACGGCTTGCCGCCGGCCTCCTTCTTGAGCCACGCCAGCACGTCGTTGTACACCGGCGGCGGCGCACCGGCCGCGGCGTCGTCCTCGGCGGCGCGGCGCCGCGCCGCCAGGACGGCCTCGATGAGCTGCCGCGCCTCGAGCGCCAGCGCGCGCACCTTGCGGCACGGGGGCAGGAGCCGCTGGGGGGGTCCGTGGCTGTGTCAATGGGAGGCTCTGTCATTCGGTTTGCGAGGGGTGGGGAGGGAGGCGGGCATGCTGACCCTGCTGATGCCACGGAGGCACCATGGGACGAGGCGCTGCAGGGTGGTCGACCAGAAGAAGGTCCCGGTGAACTCCTCCGTGATGCGCAGCCAATCTTGGTTGCAGCACAGAGGTTCCCCCAGAAAGGCACGGGATCCCAAACGCGCCACGATCTTCACCAACTTGGGACGAATGTGGATCTCGTGCCACTCTTTTGTGAGAAGGGGGAAACCGGGAAACCGGAGGTCAGCCAGGGAACGCAAGCCACACGCGATCGGAGCGGTGGCAACGAATGGGTGAATGGGCGAGAAAACGTGAGAAGGTCTCCCCCGAGAAAGATGGCCAGTACACGAGCGTACTGACCTGTGCTTGTGCCAATATGTTCTGCGATAGCGACTGAAGCCTCGTCGACCATGGCTGGCAAAAGGGCACCTGCGGTTCCCGTTCAGCAAAGTGGGCCTGCATTTCACTCCACCAAGACCGACTTCCCCGGCGTACCGATCTGTTTGGTCAACTGCTTCCGGCCGACCGTTTGCAACAGCTGGTCGGCGTCCGTTTCATAGTTCCGGCCGTCCCAACCGAACAGTTCGTTTTCGAAGTCCTATGATGCAGCGGTCAGGTCTCGTACTTGGGCCTGGGGCACGAATCCAGCCACTCTCACCGTGTCCGCCGCCTTGGAGAAGCTGCAATGGGGATGGTTGCGGACTTCCTCGCCAAGCTCTGGCGGAAGCATGACAGCCTCGCCAGTGTCGGTGATCAGACGGTACGGCTGACCTGGATACTCGCGTCTGCCCCTGGCCATGATCGCCCGCGCCGAGAAGAGGAATTTGAGCTGGAGATTTCATTCAGCACAAGACTACATAAAGAGGGGGCTTGGCCTAACTGCTCACCTTGGCGCCAATCTCGCGGTTGATCAGCGGCAGCCTGTCTGAATAGTACACATTTTTGTGTCCGGAGTTGGAGCCGCGGAGGTATGCAAAGATGCATACAACTGCACCGATGAGCAAGGGGAAAAGTGCAATCGTCATGCTGTGATGGACAAGCCCGGGAATCTAGGTGACCAGGTTTTTTCCCTTTTTTTTTTTTTTTTCTTCTTCTTCTTTGTCGGCGGGATATCAATCCAGGTGGATTTTATGTCCAGCTTGAGCGAGGCTTTCCACGTACCCTGTCACGTGCACTCTATCAGGTACAGACCATATTGTGCGCCGTGTGCCGTCCGGGAACCGCGTTCACCGCACTATTTACCTCGCTTAATAGTTTTTTTTTTTTTTACTTGCGCATTTACTTAGTGCTATGGTGGTAAATCGTCCATGTCATGTGCACATGGTCTGTGCGGCCACTTTAACAGGGATGCATCCCATCCCTGTCGGTACCTGACAAGGGGGCATCTAATCTGCACGGTGCTATAGTAAAGTTATCACCTCTATAATTCGCATATTATCCAAATGCTACCTCAATTATTGTCATTGAATTGCCCGGTATGAAAAATAAAAGGTATTTTGGCTTTTGCAGCCGCCCTTGTAAAGGCTTTTGCAAACCTAGCATAAAACTTAAATGCGTCCACAATATAGCCGGCTTATGCACAGTTGTAACAGCTATAGCAGGCTTTGAAAGTTAGACACTTGTACTGAAGGACGATATTAATACACTGGTACGAGAACAATACAATACTATTCAGTACGTACTGCGTGTTTGGCTACAGGAATACATTCGCCTAGGTGACACGGGACCAACATAGGGTTGTGGAAGTAGTGTGCGAAGGAAGGAAGCTCTAATCTACTGAAGACGACAGATGTGCAGGTACTTGTAAACCTATACACAGAGCCGAGGCCAGATCCGTAACAATACAGACCTCCTCCTTCAACCACAACGTCTTCATGTGGACAGTACGTTCTGTATACATAAAAATGAACTACATTTCAAATTCGCTCTAAACAATACCGGTCCATGCGGGGAGCGCCGGCCATCCTGACAAGGAATCTAATAGCTATAGTTTGGTTCTCCGTATGCTTCATAAACGGAAGCGAACACTCTTCAAGCAATACCGTTCCAGCTGGGGAACGCCGAGCGTCCTGCCAACGAATCTGATCACTTGATTCCTAATGATCCGGACGGTATGCAACCGGAGCGTATTCTACAAGATCATGAAGGCTGCCACAACATCCACACAAGTCATTCTGACGCCAAGTCTTTCGCATCTTCATATCCTCCGTAATATTTTCAAACTTAACTCGCGACAAGTCCATAGCGTGCCCCATACCGTTGCCAAGCCTTAGCCCTTGTTAAGTATTCGACAGCGGCTTGATCGTTGCGCAAAACGGCGCGTGCAAAAGGTTTTCGTATGTCGAGGAACTTACTAGCGAACTTGAATCCGTCGGGGAGTTTTCGACGCCGGTCATGATAAAAGGGCGGAGGTGGCGACAGAGACGCAGTGACCTGTTGCATCGCTGTTTGCAATGCTTCAACAGCTTATTGTGGATCCGTAATCACGGCTAACAGTCCACGGTTCTCTGAACTAATTTTTTTTAGACAAAAAGAACCTGATTAAACATGAACTTCCAAAGGGCAACATACCGAAACTTTTAGGAAGCGAACCTAACCGATCAAGAGTTTACCTACAACGTAAAGTAACCAACGAACAAAGTATTAACTCATGATTGCCGATAGAGGGCAATACAAACTGACACGGGACCAACATGGGGTCGTGAAAGAAGTGTGTCGGATTATGGTGTCACGGGCATATGTTACTTCCACGTTATGTCTCGGCTTATAACCCCACAATGACGGGGTATATGACACTAAGCCAAGTTTGTGTGGAAGTTATATACTGTATTTGTTGGAACAGCAGTCAATTGCAGTACAGTTAAGTCAACTGTACTGACTGTAAGTTGACTGTACTAATTGCAAGTTGACTGTATTAACTTCAAGTCAAGAACAGTAAAGTGCCAAATTCAAGGTGGGACACGGGCCAAGCAATTGGCCACACAAATTAGTGTGCAGACCGGCTAGCGGTCTGCCAAACTTAGAAGGAAACACATCACCGCCTTCAATGCAATACCAGTTACTTCGACCAGAGATTCGAATCAACTACGTTGTAACAATAAAAGCCAATTCACACTAATCAATACGTATTAGGTTAAGCATAGATAACCTAGGTAGAAGAGGAAGTTATTTTCCGGTTGTTACGCTTTATTTAGTTAAGCAAAAGAAAGATTTTTGCGAAATGCGCTTGTAAGCAATGTGGTTGTTCGCAGCAGCACGTAGGAAGAACTTATAGACTGCGAAGTTGTTCGTGCCAATTTATAAGTGGCGACGGTTTCATCAGATAATCGAAATAATTTTACTAACTATATTTCGGAAAATAAACGTTGAAATAAACCGTTAGGGTTTTTTAAGTTTTTTTGATTGCTAAGTTTGTAACCTAAAAAGCTACTTCCACATTTATCAAATTATCAAAGTTAGCAAACGGTTAATTTGTTATTAATATTTTGACTAACTTTGTAGTTCATAAACTATGAAATCCCAGTATATTCCAATAATAAATAACGAGTTTAATAGCAAATACTATATAACATACCCTTATATATACATCTATTCTTCTACTGGTTAATTAAATATGTAATCGTCAAGATAGTTACTAAAACCGCTAGGATCGACATCGTTACCAAACCTATCATAAAGGAACTACTTAAGAGCTTCATATTTACACTTATCAAATACTTTGACAATAACCTATAGCAAACGGACGTCGATAAAAACTATTGCCTAAAATACGTAACCAACTATATCGGCTATTCTATCTTCTATTTGGACCTAAAAAAATTGACTAAGCATTAAATGCATTGAACAATTTTTACGAATAGTTTAATAAGTACAGTTTAAAGACGTGGAAAATGGTGAACAAAGAAATAAAATCTAAGCTAAAAATTGAATTATATAAACGAGTAATATACCTTTCAATGAAAAGAGGAGAGAATGATAATTTCGCCAAAATACTTTACGAATCCGTTATAGATTAATACTCTTGATAGATTCGTAAAGATAAGGGCAAAGATATTACTAGCGATACGATCCTTTAACGTCCTTATATTCATTGGTAAAGTCGTGCTAAACTCAAATATTTATTCAAACCTTCTAGCTAAGCACTCCAACTCGTTTATGTTACTACTAGGAATAGAATCTTAATTAATCTGAATATATTAAATACTGAAATCTACTAGTCAATTAAGCAGCAACTTCACTAGAAATCTCTTTAATACTAACAAAATTATTACTAAGTTCACGATAAACCTTAAGTTTCCTAACATAATTAGTTTCAACAGGTGCGTTAGCAATACAAGACTCAATTATAGAGAATAAGCCGCTTTATACATAAACTTACTATAGATATTACCACTAGCTGTTTCCCTCCAAACCTTGTTAGTAGTAGCTACCTTGCCTATTAAAATCAACATCATTAGTTGGGAGAATTAAAGGAGCTGTACGCCTAATATAGCATATTTTCCCTCCACGACGTTATTATAGTGTATATGAATTTCATAAAGATTATGATTTTTGGTAAAGATGTAGAATAGTAAATAGAAGTATAATAGTATACTGTATATCTCCTAATATTAAGTTACGACCACTTTTCAATATTTTCCATTAAATAAGAATTCAATTACTATATTTTTTTCGTTATTTTCCAGTATCTCTACCAGTCAAGCCAAGAATTACTTTTTTAGGTATTGAATGAATTATTTGGTATTCTGGGATATTTACAATAGTTTTGAGGCTAAATCCGAGTATAATATCAACTTCGCTAAATGTTATAGAAATTTTAATATAGTAAGTAACTGTACATATTAAAACACAAAAAAGTCGGAAACCAAAACAAACCCTTTCAATTAGATACTTAATACGCTAATAATTTATCAATGAGTAATGGAAAATATGAAAACAAGAGAATGCACATTATACTAGCACGTCTGTTAGGATATTATGGGCTATAAGAAGTTTAAATACGTCCTATAATACATCAACGCTATCTTTAAAGGCCTTTTTAGCAAATTATGTTCTTTGTTTTCAATTTTAAAGGTAAGGATACTAAATTTAGTTAATATATACTCCCAAATTTACAACTTCGGCAATAAATATTAAAACTCCGCATACATCTATTATATCAACTGTAAGTATGATAAGCGTGAGCAATTCAACTAGTACAAAACCTGAAACTTAAATCGTTAAAATTGAAATTAGCTCCGTAAACAAAATGAAAGCAACGTTAAAAAGTGTTTAATTTATATCAAATAGAGTTGTTAGTTAGAACTTTACATTATTGTTGAATGTTGATCGAAACGGATAATATATTATACATAGTACCTTTTTATTTTTACTTATTAATCTATTAATCTTATTGATAACTTCAACGGCATGTAGATAAATGATAAAGAATAAATTAATAAGGCTATTGGGTGGTATAAATATATTATTCACGACCTTAAAGCAACGTAATAACTAGTCTATTACACCTTTTAAAATCTTCTAATAGTTAAAGACCTCTTCTATCATTATGATAATAACGATCATAAATACACACACTTATTTAATATTCGCAATCATGACGAAAAGCAGGTTTTTTGAAGTATCTTATCAAATACTTAGGCAATATAAAACTTAATACAAGGCTATTCATAGTATTTTATATTACGAAATAATATTGATACTGTTATAATATTTTACTCAAAGTGTATTATTAGAGCCAAAATTGGATTTGGCTTGGAGAAAATTGATATTTTTACATGGATCGACAACTATAACTACAGTCATTAAACCTATTGTCTTTCATATTTTAAAACTGATTACCTAATCTTCTTTCGCATAAAGAACATAATAAATCTTGACATCAACGTTGGTATTCAGATTAACGAATTAGTTAAAGGTGTAGGTTATTGGTTTCCACTGAATTTGAAACAGAGATATTGGTGATTTCAGTTTCAACGGCTAAAAACAACGTCATTAAATTGAACGGAGTCATAATTTTGTGAAATATATCAAAAAATTGTTTACCATACAATTAACAATATGTATGTAATCCTTAAAATAACTCGTTATAAAGATGTGTATTTTTTACACTGGAAGCGATTGCAAAGCTTTGATACAATTGCTAAATGTAATCACAAACCCTCCTGGATTCAAGTTGATATTGAAAAAAATCAAAAACTTAACGTTTGAATATTTATTAGCGTATTCTAATAGAACGTAAAGCCTATACTTTACGTTGTTAACTTTGCAACAACGTTTCATAGTATTAGGTTCTTTAAGTATAAAGGGACTAAACTAGAGCTGTCGCTCAAAGGTAGTCAGATACTATTTATAATCCTCGATGAAAAAGGAAGAGGATCCCCTGCTAAAAAGCCGGTATAAAATGAGTTATAAGGTGTAGCTTCATCATTTGATTAGTCACGCGATGTAGATGTGCTCAAAAGTAGCATAGGAGTATCATGAAAGTATGGTAATCCTTAGGGATAAATCTATAGCAACTACTAGTCTTGATGTTAGCTTATAATATTACCTCCAGCTCGCCGGCGTTTCTTTCAGCAAAATGTAGAAGGTTTTAGCGTGTTGTAAAAGTCTGGCATATTTTGTAATAGTGTGTTTCATAGTTGTCAGCAATTTGTTAATAAGCAGTACGAAATATATCGTAAAGTTGTAGAAGGTTTTACTTTTGTCATTAACTATAGAACGCATTGGCACGTTATAAAAGGTGTTGGCTTTCATGCCAGTGGTAACTACGTTAGCTTTGTTCTTTCCTTATCAATACCCTTTTCTCCTCCCTTGTAATGTTAATATTTGTACACTTTTTCCTTGTAATATCAATTTTTGGTGAAGCCTAATGGTTTATTTCTTTCTACTTATTGAATAATAGTTTATAGTTTCTTTTTCTTCGTTGAAATAAATACTTCTATCTTTTTTGTAGTAGATAAATACACCCTCGAAGTATATTTTGTCCCAAAGCTTATATAACCTCTATCAATAGATACTTATTTACTCTATTGAAAACTCATGAAGATATATTTGGATGGTATTTATAAGCAGACCTATTTCGAGTGATTTTATCGTATATTATGTAACCTACCTAAATGTTTTATGAATATTTAGGGAATTTACGTTTAATATCTTATAATCATTAGCAACCTGTTAATAAGTAGTATCTATACCAGTATTAGACATTGGTTTTATATGATTGGTGTAACCTATGAGAGTATATATTATATGTATTTATTTATAAAGTTAACCTACAATATAAAACATATTACTTAGAAGTTACTCAAGGAGTATTTTTCTTTTAACGTTTAAGATCCGAAGTAGGTGATTTCGTTTCGAACATACTTTCTTTTTATCAACTAATGGTTTAATATCTCATTAACTTAGGTTATTTTTTTCAAAAAGGCGATAAATATTCGTCGAGTGATATAATACACAATCGATACGCGTGGTAGGATATTTACAACTCTGTTTACGTTTATCTCTTCATGTTATCATCGTATCATTTAGTTTTTAAACTAAGAGAGTATAAGTTATATTAGTAGGAAGTTTTTTCTTGGAACGTAGATATGATATTTAATAAATGATGAGTGAGTAAATATAAATATTTTACAGTAACTGATGAAGTTTACATAAAGTATTAGAGCAAAATTATATATGGTGTTGAATAGGTGCAAAACTTTGTTTTATTATAGGGGGATATACTTGAACTGCGAAAACAGTGTTGAATAGTATAAGAATATAATGAACTTAGTTTAAGGTGTTATTAGTTTTAGTGGAAATAAAAATAAATATTTGTGGTTCTAAAAATTGTTGAAGTAGTGGCGTAAAAAAAAATGCTAGTTAAAGAAGTAATAATTGGATTAAGTCAGCCGGCATGTCGGACAAAATAGTTCATTTTTTTGGTAGTTAAGTCATAAAAAGATTTGAAAGCGTTACAAATTACGGTGTTAGAATACTTCAAAAGTGGCTCATCAATTATTAATATGTAACTCACCTATTTAACTAGAATATGTCGTTTCAGGGAATACCTAATACCAAAACGGGCAAGTTAGGGTTTAATTAAAGTTTTTAAAATACTTGAAACATCATATTTGGGTTCATTTTCGCTGTTTACGCCGATGAATTTTATTATAGGTAATAAGTAATTACATAGTTTTTAGTTTAAGAAAAGATTGATAGTTATTCACATAAGTTGTTGACATAGAAGTAGAAACTTTTTCTACTTGCAATGTTAAATTCGGTAATGTACCAGTTAGTAACGTTGGTATTTCAGTATTTTTCGTAAAGTAAACATATTTTTCTCGAAAACTATTCTATTTTCTAGTTTTTCAATGGAATTTAAAAGTTGTTAACAACCTTAAATTGTCGAAATAAATAACTATGTCTATTTGATTTATTATTCTTTTCTAAAATTTATATTTATTATCACGTCTTATATCGATTTCATTTCGTTTTTAATTGGTAAAACAAAATTTTGTAGCTTATGATCATGGCTTTGGAGTCGGGATAATCAAATGATAAATTAGTTAAATATGATAATGTGATAAATATTTAATATAAATAAGGGCTAATGCTGATAGTTGTAACAATTTTATTTATGAAATCCCATTAATAACAAGGAAGTAAATAACTTTAGTTGAATTAGGAATAAAGAATAAAAAAATGTAAGAACGTAAGAATTTTCTAATTGGTTTATTCAGTAATATTATTCATTTCGAGGTTGAACATAGTTCTTAGGCTTCATTTCACCCCTGTTAGATTGTAAAGACGTTCTCAAAATCTACTCGTTTAGATAGAGTTACAATTGTTAATAATTATATAGAGAAACATATAAAATCGTTAATTGTTACTCAGAAATTACTTTACGTAAGTTTTAAAGTTTATGATTTCTATTGTTTTTAAGAAAATGTTTTTTTTTCAAACTAATTGTAATAATTCTTAAGTAAAGACAGTTTTTAACATGTTCCTAACGGAGGTTAATTATCAAGTCAGTGTATAATTTCTTGTAAAATTGTTTTAAAACCGCTAAGAGTTTATTGAGCATTTTTCGTCAATATCTCTAGTAAACCGTCCGCGTATAAACATTAAAATTTCGGTAAAAGCGTCATATGATACATTCAAGTTTAGGCTCGAAATACTTCTTTAATAATATATCTATTATAACGTTACGATGAAGGTAATAGATGATAATTGAATCGAATATAACTGAGATAGATGTAGTAGTAAACAATATCTGAATAGTGATCTAAATAGAGTTAAGAAAACTTAGAACGCTGTTATATCTTACTATGAATTTAGAAATAAATACGTCAAGTTATTCGATTTTATTTATATAAATATCGGGATGAAACCTACGATTATTTATACGTATTATACGAAATATATGCTAATATATAATATACCATATAATAGCAGCATTCTAAATGTGTTGAGAATCATGGTTTGTATAAAGTTCCTGGTATCTTTTGAAAGATTGTCTATCGACAGTAAGAGTGTAAATATACGAATTCAGAAGTGGTATGTTAACTAATTATTTGAGGCGAATGAACCGTAGTTTCCGGCTTAAAAATAAGGATTGAATTTTTTTTTCAATCGTCTTAACCCTAGTATAATGATATGTTGAGTTGTGTGTAATTAATTCAGTTATTGTAAATCAATTGAAAACAGAATTGAAAAAAACTATCTTAAATAACGATTTTAGTTTTAAAAAACAGGTTTGTTATTATAATGTACTTCAGAGTTGTATATGCTTAAAAGGTAGTTAGTGAGATCATTATACTCCTAAGCTTTGCATGCCATGACTTGAAGTTATTTATAATCCTCACAACTTATTTATTGTCGATATCGTAATTATATTCAATGGACGATAAATAACAGGGGTAATACGTTACGAGGCGACTGATTCACTACTATTAGCTTGAAAACAAGTAATTCTCTAAAGATTATCCGAAAACATTGGCTTCCTGAAAGTTTTCTTGTTCATATTTCTATTAGGTAGCGATAGGTATTACGAAAAACGATTGTTTAAGCTACTCAAACGTAACTTTTTCCTTAGGTTCTTAACAAGTGGTGATTCTCTTCCTAATTAACTATATGAAAGAGCTAATAAGTGCTAAGTAATTTTAAATGCGTCATTGGTAAAATTTCACTAATGAAAAACACACGTATATATAATACTAAAGTTAAAGTTATTTATTCTTACATAACGTGTAACTTGTCCGGATTTATATATATTTTAACTCTGATTTCGATAATAACCTTTAAAATTTGGGTTTTTAAACGATTAACTTATAGATATTACTAGATATCACTATAGTTAGAAAAAGTGGAGGAGCATATTAGTGGAGTGTATGGTAGAGTGTCACGGCCTAAGTGAGAGCTTATAAGCTCTCATATTAAGCATACACTCTCCAAATATTTCTTCTGACGCTTGCATCTTTCTAATTGTATTTTAAATACTATAGTACCTTTTTGGTACGTTAATGTCTAAACTAAACTAGTACTAATCTGTAGCCAACTCGCTAGACTATAAATAATTTGAGAATGAAAAGAAGAACCTGTGTAAAGTACTTATAACGGAATACTATAACGGTCTGACTCTTCCATATTTCAATACAAAAATTTACAAAGATTACGCGGAAGCGAAGAAAGACTGTAAAAGCTTTAATAACTTTGAAAATAAAAGAGTTATTACAATATTATTAATTCAATTAATTTTATTTTGTTACTAAAAACCCCTTTTCATTATTATAAACTCGTTTGTCACTTTCAATATATCTGGGCACTTTTTAAAGAGCGTCTTATCTCGTATCGTTCACGTAAACTATCAAGTTTCGGATCCTTTTACTGGCTCTTATCCAGTCTAAAACAGCTTTAACACAGCTTATACATATTTCGTAAACGATCAAAAAAACTCTTACAACGCTTAAATCAAAATTACAAACGCCTGAAACAGTTTCCTAAACGCTTAAAACAACACTTGAAACGCCTAGAGCAATACACAGCGCTTCTATACAACATTTAAACTATTACTCAACCTTTTTCTATTCTGACATTCGATACTATACTCTTCTTTCCATATTTTTTATTTAAGTTAATAATTATAGAGTTTTATTAACTACCTTCTTGGGTAATATATATATTCTAAGTGTTAAACAACTAGTTTTGAACGTTTAGTCACATCTTATTTGCCTTTTATTTATACTTACAAATGCTAAAAACACCTAATTTGTAATATCTTTTCACATTTTATTTTTCCTTTATTTTTACATTGCTCGCTTGAATTTGCAATATTCTATTTCTGAACCTATTCAATAACATTATTTTGGACGCACATCAAATCACATTGCTGAATTATACCGGGGATAATACAATACATACAATGACCTTACTCATAGGGTATCAATCACGTCAAGCTTGAATAAAGTCAACAAGTATATGGACACCATATTCGAGTATATAACACTTCAAAAAAGCGTTTTTAAGTTTATTGATCTGAATCTATAAAAAAAAAGAATCGAAACGCCAGTAAGGGATCAGGACTCTTAGGCGGCAAATACGAAAATTATAAATATGATTTTCCCCTATTAAGTAGGAAAAGAATTAAGGGTTCGAGATATTTAACAATTAATGAAAAGAATTATCGAATTAAACATTCGAAATACGGAGTACAGTACATAATTTAAATCCAGAAAATATTACGGGTAAAGCAACGAAATAAATGTGTTATTACGCTAAATAGTAAGGACAATCTCATCGTAAAAACATTGATTATAACGTCTTAGATTCAAAAATACTAAAATAGTATAATAAAGAGGTATTTAAAGTGAATTTCAAAAAAAAAAAATTAGTTGCGAAACATTAAAGATATTATCCAAGATATTTGAAATAAGCTCTAATGCAGAAATACCTCATATATATAAATCGTAAAACGTTCGGCGAGATTAGATACATTTCACAAAAGGCTGATGGAACTGAAGGAATAATGAATAAAAAAGTAGAAAAAGTCATGAAGCTTAGCTTTTACTCGAGTTCAAAACTTATTCATTTTAATAAACATTATATAAAAGCCGATAGAGTGGGCTGCTCCTAAACCAAAATAAACACCCCTTAAGATCGTGTCAAAAACGCTTTAGATAAAGGTAAGGATATTCGTATGGAAGATATAAAAGGCAATAAAAAGTTATATGAACCTTAGAAACCAATACCAACAAGTTATAACCTATACCACAATATTTCGCTATATCGATTCCCCATTCATAAAAGTAAGCTTAAAAAGCTAACAAAATTCGCCAAATTATGGAATAGAATTTGTAATGAAAATAACGTATTAAATAATATATTTAACAATTAGATATTCATAATACTAAATACTTGTAAACGATGTAATACAATAATCTCATAATTTATGTCATGCTACCAAATATTTTCAGAAGATAAGTTGAGTAAAAGTTTAAAAATCACGTTATACAAGTAAAAATATTCTCGAAGTACCATAACTGTTTAATAACACACCTCTATATAAAAATTGACTACGACTAATGTATTAAATCTTGATTGAAGACTACCTGAGAATTCATTAAAATTTATCCTGATACCGTGATCAAATTGTTGGAGAAGGTATCAACTATCTTATTAACGAATGAAAGAAAATACTGGACAACGTTTAACCCAGTATATTAAAGTAATAAACGATTAATTTTAGTAATTATAAAATATTGACGTATGAATTCAGACTGTTTTTTTACATTGTATAAGTTAGAAAAAAATTTCAAATGTTCTATATAAATTTGAAAATTTTATTCCAAATTTTAATATATCTATAAACATGTCTTATATTAATACCTGGAGTTGGAGAAACCAAGGGTAAAAGGTTCTAAATTACGAAAACAGACATGCCTAAAGTAATTTACCACGTTTTCAATTGACGATTTATGGTATACCCGAGGAATATATACTATAACTTAAGTTTTAGGTAAGAATTTAAGGACGATGTAGGCTATAAAATCAGCTCTAGATATCATGAACAGAGTAAAAACAAATGCGAGCGCCTTAATAACTAGTAATAAAGTTCGTTACCTGAGTTAACCTTACCATATTTTTATAAAAAATATACGAAAGTTTATAAAGCTTGAATAACGGTGTATCAGTTGTAATAAAGTTGGTTTCTTGTTGAAGAATGATTCTCTATAAGGATTAATCCACTTTAAACGATAATTTTC
Source organism: Anisogramma anomala (assembly GCA_038502455.1). Taxonomy (NCBI): domain Eukaryota; kingdom Fungi; phylum Ascomycota; class Sordariomycetes; order Diaporthales; family Gnomoniaceae; genus Anisogramma; species Anisogramma anomala. The sequence continues at coordinate 30,669,061 of JASMMZ010000005.1, forward strand.
AATTGATTGCCCAATTAAATATCAAATGGAAAGACACTTCAAAATGTATTCATCTGATTACGACAATCTTAAAGAGGAGCTATACGTTTTTTTATACAATTATACCTACAAAAATATCGATAGAGAAAAACGAATGGTTTATATAATGATATAAGATAAGCAAACAAATGAATGTATATTCGTAAACTTACAAAATATTTAATGTTTCTATTACTACATCTGAAATGATAATATTAGCGTGTTAAATGTCTATATCACGTTACAATTTATATCATCTAATAGGTATGGAAGCCGATTTCAGTATATTATGTTAAATATCGTCTCAGCTTAAATTTCTATTGTTAGAAAAGGGTAATTCAATAATTTCGTGGTGTAGGTTATTAGATTTTAACTGAACCGGATAAGAAAACATTATTAAATATTGTTCGAAAAGGAAAAAGATCGTTACTAAGTATAATGATAATAAGTATATGATACATACCAGTCAAGTTGTATATGATAAAGTTTAAAACACAATTTTTATTTTAGTTCATTAATATATTGAATTTCGATATCAAAGTAAAACAATATTATACAATAATTCGTTCAAATTTCGAATACTATATTTTTCTCGTTTCATAAAAATGGAAATAATTTTAGTTTTCCTCCAAATTAGAAATCATCGAAACCTAATTTTTAACTCAGCTAGAACTATGTATACTATACTAACAATTTGGATACCCGGCTATAAAACACCCTTTGCGACTTCTTCTCGTGGTGGGCCATATATAGATAGGGAATAAGACCTCAAGAGCTATAGAAAATGATTTTCCGTGAATACCAATTACATTGATATATCTCTTCATGATTTAAGTTCCGTTTACAAGATAAAATGAAATTCCATTATGCTGTTATTATTAATATTATATACCTCAACGAATAGTGTTTTTTTACATAATCAACAATATTACGTTGATTCAAACAGTAAAATTAACTTAAAGCGGGTTACCAACAAATATATAAAATATATTGATACAATATTAACTGGATATTCATCTTAAACCTTCAGATTAAATTATCTACAATATATAAATAGTTTTCTACTCATACGAATAACAGACCAAAACCGATATAGCCGGTAACCAATATAGGCAAATACCAGTCAAGACCCATTAAGGTATCGTTAAATAGACGACATATCATGATCCACTTAGAAAACATATACAATACTATCAACCGAAATTTGACTAAATCAAAAAACCCCATTCAATGAAAAGTTATAAACACTATAAACAACAAATCTAGTCCGAATAAATTTATGTTTATACTTTTTGTATTCAAAACTTAGTTCAACGTTTTGTCAAAAACTAAGGACAATATTTCGAGTAACTTAAAAATGCAAAAACAGTTCGCGAGAGACAAGATTTTTTAAATTGTCGTTATAATCCGAGGTCCTAATTTGAAATATGAAGGAAAGATGGACTACATTTTGGAAAATAAGAGGTATTGAGTGATAATATATATTTAACGTATTTCCAAACAATATAAATTTCTTTCTTTCAAGGATTATATAGATTTTGAAGGAAAAATGTGTATCAAAAAGCTTTTAATATATCATCTAACAAATAACGATAAATACCTCACATTTACAATAAATCAAACGATTTTTCATTAACCCTATACACTTTCCAGATACTCTTATTATCGATAGAGTCTAAAAACCTGTTAACGTAAAACGAGGTAACTAGAAGAGTAATCAAAATGATTGGTATTTGTAGTACAAAGTAAGATAAAGATGTTAGTCAAGAAGAAGTATCCAGAGGTGTACGTTACAGGTAAGGGCTTATAGGCCCTCGTCCAGAGCGTATGACTCTGGAATACTTCTTCTAGATCTATCCACGCATTGCCATCAGCCTAGAATAGTATTCAAAACCGATCTATGCATGGTACACTTTTTCGTTTTATAAAAATACAGCCTGCAGCGTGACATGTTATCGTGCACCCTGCAGGAGTGCACCCTGTAGGAGTGCACCCAATAATAAAGTATACTGCCCTTTAGCCTATATATACTATCTGTAAGGGTATATAGTAATATCCACACTTATATACATTTCGATACCTTAATCTGAAGAATACCTGAAACCAATAGAATCAGTATCATGTCGATTAAAGCGTCTATTTGTTTTAAAAAAATCTTCAAACCTTTATTTCATACTATTTTATTACCTAAAAGAAGGCGACTAACCATAAGCTAAGTATAAATATACATTATGAAAGTATTATTACAAATATGAGTATACGTTATAAGAATTCTACCCGAAAGAAAATCACAGTTTTCATAAAATAAGTTATTTTCCTGGTTAAAATATACGACTCATCGAATTACAATAACCATAAAGTTTTTTATATTTCTAAAACTAGTTCATAAATGAAACATAAAACTGAAAAATATTTTAAATATGGTGGCCATAAATTGGAAGGTACCATAACATTGAAAAAAAATATTATAACCTAGTCACCTGCCTTACAATGGGTATGTCATCGTTTAATCTTAGTACTTTCTGCCTCTATATTCATTTTCTATAACATGGATATTAAGCTTCAGAATATTAGGTATATATACAAGTAATTAACAAAATTCCTTAAGTTACGTATTTACACCTATTAACATATAGAGTTTCAAAAGTACCACTTATCTGAAATTATACTACATATCCTTAAATCAATTTACAACTTCACAGAAACTAGTGTATACTAGTTTGAGACGTATCAAGAATACTATGAGAAAGACCTCAATATAACCAGATTTACATTCTATAATTATCGACTAGTTGTTACAATGTATTTAACGAGTGTCATAATTGTCATAATATGAGTTAACGATAAGTTCATTTTATACAATTGATATTTCTTCGTTTCGGAAAATAAAAAGTTTTCAAAGTCCAATTTAAACGCGAAACCGAAAATACACCAGATGGAAGATGGCCTAATTAACTTTAACGGTATGACCATTGAGTTTTAGAATATTATTTCAAAACATATATATAAGTAATGATTCAATCAAGTTGCCTTTATTAATATATAATCCGTACAAAACATGCCAACAAGTATCGATATTAACGTAAATATAGTGTCTGAATTACATTGATAGTATAACTGGAAACAGTGATTAATCTTTTTTTCATTACGTAATATTGAATTAAACTGTCGAATAATGAATGCCGGGTATTGAATAAAATTTTCGAGTGGTAGACCTGAAACCTCAAACGTGGTTTACGTTTTGTACCTCTCAATATAAGGATCAAACCACTATTTGTTTTTGCTAATAGTTTATTTACAAATAACAATAACTATAATTTACAAAATGGGTTAATACCCGTAATTGTTCATAAAATACTAGACCGAAACGGGTTTGTATTACGTAATGATATCGTTAATTAAAGTCCTATTAAATATAAATAAATTGTATCGAAATTTTTTGCCTTAAGGATTTATGAAGCAATAGAATATTTAACTCCGGAATTACCATGGCGATAAACGTTCGTATCATTATTTGAACATGAATATAAAATCCTTCCTTTAATTTCATATATTAATATTCTTTTCCCACATGTGTTTTGTTATGTTTGGTATCATGAATAAAAAAATGCTTTATGATAGATATTATGAGTTTATTTAAATCGTATGAGTGGCGCGAAATTGAAAAGATGAAATGGATTGGTGAGAAGTAAAACCCAATAAATTCAATGACCAAGAGCTTTTCCTAAATTGAAAGCGTTAGTATTTACAAACACTTGTTTCGTTAGTCTTGCTGGCAAAATCGTACAACCTAACCTCTAATGGGCAACGTTTCTTTTTACTTTTTAAGGAATTTTTATCTTACGCCTTAGATTCATTATTGAATACTTTCCGTGTACATCAATTTTTAGATAGATTATTTGTCGTTTGCATTACGAAATTTACTTTTACAATTTACCATTTTTCGCTTTTGTTATATGTTCCTTTTTTTTAAATTTACTGTTTATTTATTATCGTCTTATTTTTTTAATTCAATTTTATTATGTACATATCTATATATAAGCCGGTTTATACCAGTAAAATAATGATAAAGAGGCAGCTAATATCTGTTAAATAGTAAGGAAGAAGGAGAACAGGTAACATTATTGTTGTTTTCATTGTTACCATCATCTTCACTATCGTCGTCGTCGTCGTCACTATCTTCGTCGGCGTCGCCGCCGACATTGTCGCCCTAATAAGAGCTCAGTTCCCACAGCGAAATAGTTAACATATACTTGGGTAGAGAGTGATAGAGAGGTTCGCCCTTTTTTCGATGTCTTGCGAGTATATAGTTGAATCTACCCACTTTATATAAACGTAAGCCCTCGCGTTAATCATCAATTATGGTAGTGGTTTTTGTAGGCCGCCTGTTAATGTTTATTGAGGGTTAAATCTGAATTTCATATAACATATTATAAAAGTAAAATACCTTTAAATTCCGATTTACGTATTAAAAAAGTGAAATAACTTACCATCCATATAGGGAACCTGTAGATGGATGTTTGCAAACGGCTCCAACACCATCAGTACAGAGGCGCACCCGTTACCTCCCCGTTTGTAATAGTCGTAAAGCGTGATTATATTACTACTGTAACTACATTCGTCATACAATTTGCCTTTAGCAGAAGACGTAAAATACGACACATAAAGCGAAGCTATAGGCGGTATGAGAGGGTTTGCTTTGGTTTACCGTTTTAACGATTTATGCAATAAAGCTGTCTTATAATACATACTAATGAGGCGCACCTCGAACCAACGAGCTCATTTTGTTCTTGATACTTCTTTTAGGCAAGATTTAAACTATACTTTAATTAAGAGGTAATTATTACGTACACCACTACAACTTTCTAATACTATGTTTTCAATATTTATCAAGAGGCACGAATAAAAACGAGGGTTTTACCTGTAAAGTTAGGGGAATAGTTCATAACCTCCGATTCCCCCTATTATTTGAGCTATTACTCTTATTCTTTTCATTTTTACTGAAATGATAGCTTACTATAAGAGGAGAAGGAAAGGGGGGGGGGATATATAGTGGAGGCCATACAAAGGGAGTGAAAGAAGGGGCTATGAGTAGAGGTTATGGTGACGGCGACAATTGTTGCAACGTGTACGAGGTATCTCGATAAACAACGCCGTTCATTATGTGTTTTTCAGAGCATATTATATCGAATGATTAAATTTTTTCAAAAATTAAAAAATGTGTTAAAGATAATAAATAAAATGATAAAACGTTGTATAATGAACTGAAAGCTTACTTAGTAAATGTAAATATTGTTGGAATAGTACTATATGTAATGTAGTAGGTCAACTTTACTTACAGTAAAGTTGTCTGTACTACAAGTTGAGTGTATTGCTTTGTAGAGACTAACTGCATTAGGTGTAAGTCGAGTGAAGTACGTTGTACTTCATTCTAGGGTACGAGACAAGCAGTTGACCATACAAATTACAATGCAAACCAGTTAGCGGTCTGCCAAACCTAGAACAATACATCTACCCCTTGACCAATACAATACTACTATTGCTTCAACCAATTGAATCGACAACATTACAACGTTTAAATCACTACCAATACTAATTAGTACTTATTAGGTGAAATATAGATTGGCTACGTAAAAGAAGAAGTTACTTTCCAATTACGCTTTATGGTTATGGCGGTTGGAGTAAAGGAAATATTCTTATAAAACTCCTTTATTAGTACTACATTAGTCTCTAATGGTAGGAAAATAGAAAATATTTTTGTGTTACGTTGGTTTCTAACGGCAATCGGGAAGTAGGCGTCGGTATAGTTATTGAAAGATCCCAAAAAAACTTCATTAATCCTGTTTAAATACGTTAAGATTAACTCTCAAAAAAAATTGAAATTCGTCAAATTGGTAAACAGCTAAGTTAGTATTAATGCAAGAACTATAACGATGAAAAACCGAATAAATCCTATAGCCAAACAAAAACAACCTTCACCCTTTACAAATAATAACCTTCTATCATACCCTCTATACCAAGTCTTTGCCCTTACTTCACTTTTTTCACTTCCCATACTATTTTAATCGTTGAGCTCGTTTCTTTAAGCGAAAACACCAAGTCGCCAAGTTGCCAAATTCCTACGCAACTTTACGTCAAAATACAAAGTCATTCGCTATATAAGTCCTATATAAGCAACAAAATCAATATGTCTACCGCTAGCATTCAATTTAAAGCCAATACCGACCCCGATAGGAAAAAAAAACCTAAGCCTTTGAAACTACTTTTACCAAATTTTACTTCAATAACCTTTGGTCGTTAGATATCGATGAAAACTTAACGGAAAAACACCTTATTAATTTCATTATCTATTACATTATTATTTAATACGACGGTGAAAAAGGTAACAGCGGTAGTCGTGTTTTCCGCAAATACCGTAAATTATTCAACAACTAGACTATTAACACATGGAAAATGATTCAAAAAGCAACTAGGTCCAAGTTAAAAGAAAAACTTAAATGCTGGGGGATTGACGTACTAAAAAAAAAATTACTAGGTTAGTAAAGACATAATTTAATCTGACTCAACTTAAAAAATACCCCTAAGGCTTATTTCCTAAAAGAAAGGGCGTTAGGAAACCTTAACGCCCTTATACGTGATCTAAGGTACCTTCCCTTTACCCTTAGTCAAGTTAAACTTCTTTACGCGCGGGCGATAAGTATATTAACCTGTTCTTCATCCCATTAACACCAACTCATAACGCAGAGTATGCTATCAGCGGTAATAGAGCGCGAAAAACGAAGGCCGCCAACGCGGCTGGAGTTATTGATGTTAGTACTCTATACTAGTTAATTAAATAAGATTGTTAGGCCTTTCAAAAACTTTAAGTACCTATTACCCCTTAGTAATTTTGTTGGTAAGCCCTTTAAAACCTGTTCCTATCTATGTTCGTTTATACGCGAAAACCTAATATATATTCTATTAAAGGATTTTACCTCTTGGGTTAGGAGACTGGTAATTACTTTCAATACCGTTCCTCAATCACATTAAGGCCTAAATTGCTAGGAAACACTACTTAAAGTTGAGATAATTATTGCTACCTTACCCTAAAACCTATGAGGATGGTTAACATTAACTTTAAGCTGTTTATATACTTCACCGAAATTCAGAACGATATAGAAAAGTATAGAGAAAGCTTTATAACCTTTTAGACTCCAAGATAATACCCTTTTTCAATATTTATAAATGAATGAAATTTCCTTCTTTTATTTTTTACTCATTATTTATCGGAATCTTTACAGGGTACACCAGGAATTACTACCTAACCTTCATAACTGAAGCAACTACTTTTCGCGAAATTTATAATAATATAGAGGACTACTTCGAAACAACGTTCACCTCGCATAATATTATGAAAAATAGACTATAATTAGTTAAACTATAATAATAACGAAGAAAAGAGAGGAGGAATCACTAATAAACGTGTTTAATTAGATGTTTGATTAGTTGATGCTATGTAAAAAAATAATGGGAAAAGTCACGATAATAAAGCTATAATTTGCAAGTAGGTTCAAGTAGTAATTATTGGCGTTAACGAGTTCAAATACGCTTTACAACGTTCAGATATTACCTGTAAAGGCTTTTTTAACCGGCTATGCTCCTTGTTTGCCACAATGATAACGCGTACAACAAATTAGTTTGGTATATACTCCCAAGCTGGCGATTTCATTAACGTAAATAAAGAAGACTTTACAGTAATTAATTACGTCAACCGTAGGTACGGGCGCCTACAACGTCTAAGTTTTGGCTTATCAATCTCGGCCTTAAACTAAAGGTAACAACAACATCAACGAAAATAAAACCAAGTTTCAAGTAAACCGGTTAACCGTTCACACTATCTTCGTAATAATAGTAAAATGTATTAAATTTATGGCTACTCTAGCTGTTGATTAACTCGACACCCCCCTACCGAATGTAATAATAAAAAGGCAGCATATTACACCTAAGAATCCACTACCTTTAAACAGTATTACTTAGATTAAATCGCAAACTTTCAAGGCGAAGAGCCAATTAACGCCGCTAACGCCCTTAAGCGAATTAAATGGTACGAAAATACTTCTTCTGGTATGGCTTGGTAATTAGCTGACCACGCTTTCCTATACCGTTTAGGTGGTAAAAACCCCTACCTTTACTTCAACTAAGCCTTTAACTCTTTACATACCTTTAACCTTCGTGATCGTTACGCGGATCACACGTTTCAAGGTATTATGCTAGATACAGGGATAGTAAGGTACTTAATTGGAGTTTATTCTCAATATATAGCACTATGGAAGGAAATCATTACAGCCACTAAGATTAATCGTCATAATGCTGGCAAGGCCAAAGTTAGCTTCAAAATAGGCGAAAATTATCGTTATAAGAAATAACGGTAGTTTCAACTATTATAAAATAAATTACGTTTTATATTTTTAAATACCCTACCATTTTCCTTCTTTATTTGAAGGATATTAAGACCTTTGATATAGACAACGACGTTTACACATATTAATTGGTTAAAAATAACTAGAGATTTCTATTCGCTTTCAAATATGAGTATCTATGATTTTATTTTAAGGTTTGGAAATAAGTATTTTAAACCTGACGAAATTATAAATACGTTAACTACACCGTCGTTTTAAATATCTAGCCGTTAACAGGTTATACAAAGTCTTGAAATCCGTAAGGTATAAAAATATGGAATATTTCACTCTAAAAACTATGGACAAATTTCACCACTAAAGCTAAACATATGCTCAAGCCCCCAGAAAATTTATGTTTAAATTAAAATATAATAAGTGCTTTAACTTCGAAATCTTTGTTGATACGTTTTACTTAAATAATATGCCTGTTTTTTATGTCGTTAACTCTGCAACCTCTTTTTCCGAAACTAAGTTTCTAAAGTCCTTTTGGATAAAAAATATATGGAAAACGCTAAAGATAATTTGAATTGACACGTACCTAGGTCCACCTAAATTCTTCGTCTACGATACCAGCACCAATTTTGCGGCCGCAGAATTTTAAAAAGATACTAAGATAATGGGTATCCATTGTAAATAGGTACCTATAGAAACCCACTAAAGTATTGAAAAGGATGAAAGGGTATACGCCTGACTTTTCCAATCGCATAACATCTTTATAATAAATATTAAAAGCTGTAAAGATCCAGAGATACGCCTATAAATAATAATAAAAGGTTTAAACGATATTGTGAGTTCTAACGGCCTGGTACCAACTTTACTGGTTTTTAAAGCGTATTTACGCCTAACGAGTAAATCCACGCCTTCGGCAAGTACTTAAAAACGTGTTACGACCTATAGCAAAGCTTTGAGGAAGTTGCGAAGAGAATCGGTACGCTGCCAGGTTAATAAGGCCTTGAATACCAAAAAAGACCCTATGACAATCGATGTATTTGCTTTACTGCTACATAGTAAAGTCTTCGTGTAACGGGAGCCGAGAAAATGTGAGCTCCCATATAAGATATTGAATATCATAAACTTTAAAGTAGTTGTTAAAACTGCTAACGGTCTTATATCTTTTCTAATCGCTTGAGTTAAGCCTTATATTAGGAATATTAAAGATAAAGACACTAAAGCTTAGCAACTAAGTTAATACGAACCTCATTTACCAATTATAAACAAGATGATAAAACACTGCTAGCGCAAACGACCTCCGAAAAAAAGGAATGTTAAAGAGGAGGAATATATATCAGGCTGTATTTGTAATATTACTTAGATAAGTAGAAAAAAATATAATGAAAGCTTAATATTAAAACTACGAGCGTAAGAAATTGTTAAGACCTTCGGTAAACCCTTCAAAAACAAGCGACAAGGTTAGATTTAACGGCCTGCTAACTTGAGTGGTTGTACAATTCGTACCGAAAACCGATTTTAATCTTTAAGACCCAAACTTCACGATTTTGAAGTCGAAGATTATTTATAAGGTTAAAGCTAAAACCATGTGACGGCCGTACAAAAAATCACGCCTAATCTATTAAAGATATAGCGATAAAGGCAAGGACTAGATACTTATATAATTGCTAACGATTTAAAAGATTAGCTATCGTTTAGCGATCGCTTTACCAACAAGTTTGTTAACCAAACCTAAAGGTAAATTTACGCTTAATATCAGTAATATAATGTAATCCTATACATAATTAGCATCGGATTTATAATAGATCGAATTGCTAAAACTACCATAAGAATTCCGTATCATCTACCCTTTAGAAACGGTAATACATTCTATCAAGCCACTATATAGATTGGTTAAAGCAAGATTTTATTAGTTCCAAATCTACCAGATGCATTTTAAATTACGGATGTCCATAAATTGTTTAATATACGATCCGAGTTTACTAATAATATCAAAAAGGGATTTTGGTATGGTAGGTATACAAATTGAAGATACCCTTTTCGTTGAAATGAATGGTTTTGTAATACTAAGATAATAGGCGATCGAAGACTTTAAATTTTTTATTTATAAGTCAATATCTAAGTTAGCGGAAAACAGCCAACTTAACTTTAATAAATCGTTAATTTATATACTTAGCATTAATGCAAGCCTTAGCTTTCGCTAAAAGAGTCAAGGCGTTGTTTTGACTACAATTAACAAAACTAACGAGGCTAGAGATTAATGATATTTAAAATAACGTGCTTGGGGTAGTTATATTGATATCCTATACCAACTGGAAGCCTTTTTACGACCTATCTATCGCGACGTAAACACAAAAGCAAACGGATAAGGACTTTAACCGGCTAGATGAAAGGTTCGTGTAGCAAATACGAAATATAGACCGTGAAATCAATATGGTCATAATAGATATCTTAACATTTAAGTTAATATTTTTTACGGACAAGTTCTTTGTGAATAACACCGACTTGCCTTGAGAGATCGGCTTTTTAATAACTCTCGTTAATGAAGATAAACAGAAAACTAGTTTAGTATTACTGATAACCTAATCTACTAAGCTTTCATCAAATGTAAGATTATATAAAGTGTACTGGCATCGGAGGTCTACGGTATAGTATCAAGCTTTAACGTAATTATAATATTATGGGAAACCCTTAACATTATTACCAAGTAGCTAAAGATTCCTCCTATTTCGATAGTAATTTGAACCGACTCAAAAAGCCTTTTTGAATATCTTTTGAAGCTCGGAACCACTAACGAAAAACTCCTGATAATCGACGTAATAGTACTCCATAAAGCTTACGAAGAAAGGGAGATTATGGAGTTCCGATAAATCGATGGTAAGAATAATCCTGCTAATGTCATAACGAAGGCATCGCTAAATAAAGCCTCAAAAAAATATATGAACAGTGATAGGTTAACTATACGCATCAAGGGCTGCGTTAATAGGCCGCCCAGACAACCTGAATCACGTGACAGTGGATGGCGATATGCTAACATACTGGAAGACTGCTAGGGGATCGATAATAGTAATCTATTTAAATAGTAAGATGAAGGTAAAGGCTTACAAAACCTTGTAACAAAAGAACTTTTCATAGAAGTTGATAAACATAAACTTCTGGGTAATAAAACAATCGAGGCCAAATAGGAACAATTTGCATAAAATTGGATGCAATACAGTACAAATGTCAATTGAAATGAACAGGGGATACGAGGTCGCTATTTAGTATTAACCGAAAAAGTTTGGTTAACTATATAGACGCGCGCGTACAATCTAAAAAGCCGCTAGTATTGGAATAGTACTACATGTAGTACAGTAGGTTAACTTTACTTACAGTCAAGTTAACTGTACTGCAAGTTGAGTATATTGCTTTGTGGAGACTTACCGCATTGGCTGTAAGTCGATTACAGTACGCTGCACATCACTCTATGGTATAGACCAAGCAGTTATCCATACAAATTACACTGCAGACGAGCTAGCGGTCTGCAGAACCTAAAACAATACATCCACTACTTGACCAATGCAATACTACTATTACTTCGACCAATCAAATCGACAATGGTATAATGTTTAAAGCCCTACCTACAAATGTTTTATAAAAGGAAGAAGGATTTTTTTATCTAAAACGAAGGCGATATATTACTTTATACTTAATTTATGGTACGAACAGTATATAATTGCGCCATTATAAGGTTAGTCAACCTTTTTAACATAACTACAATTTATACTACTGTTATTATCAATAATCGATTGGAAGCTAAAACGAATTATACTATTATTACTAAATTATAAATAAGAAGCTTTTCCCATAATAATGAAGATTACTAGTGGAGATACTACTAGATATTAATATAGTTGGCAAGTGTTGAGAAGCACGTTAGCGGAGTCTATAATAGAGTGTTATAGCCCAAGTGAGAGTTTATATGATCTCATTTGAGGCGTACATTCTATAGATGCTTCTTTTGATGCTTTCATATTTCTAATATTATCGTTGAATACCATACTCCCTGATTCGTACGTTGATATGAAGGTATAACCAGATGGACTCGTATTGAAATATATCGAGGTTATATTTCACAACGTTTATCGCATTTGGTACTTATTTAACTTTGATATAATAGTCATTAATGGTACCGTTCGAATGAATTAATATATTATCGAAATGAAGAAAACGAACAATATAGAGGAATAGACGTAGTAAATTCTTGATATACTTCTGAAAAGTGGTGAGTTAAATAGAATAGGTAAAGGTAGAAACTTGTTGTTCGAAAAACCTAAAGTGTGTACAAAATGAGGTTTTTTATTCGTCGTTTTTCTTAATATATATTTTTTTTCAAAAGAAAGATGTTTTAACGGTGATTTTAATAAATAATTCAGCCAGTGAAAAATTGATAAACATTTTTTTAATGCAAGGAAAAGAGTATTTGTTGATCTTCGTAACAAAGTTAAATCGTTTTTAATCAATGTAAAAAGTTGACCAACTTCAGGTTTTTGAACGAAAAGTTTGGGAACATACAATAAGATGTTATTCTCGTGAATATAACCTTAATTAACTCAATCCGTTTGTATTTAGGTAATATTTTAACCTTTTTCTGTTATATTGAATATAACAAGCTTTAAAGAACTTCAAAATATTAGGTTAAATCATTATTTCGACAAACTATTTTTGCATCGGTTTTTGTGCAGTAGGAAGGTAACTTCATTTCGAGGGTTTCATCAAATAAAGGTATAAGTTTCATAAAAATATTTGGAAGTTCATTCTCAATGTTCATAATATGTTTTAGGCTAAAGTTCAAAGAAGTTTTTTCAAATGTAATAAAAATTACGTGGTTGTGATTTAATTTTAACATGTTTATAAGAGTATTATGTGTAAGACCATAGCATTTATACGATTAAATAACCATTATTTGGTTACGAATTATCGATGCTATACACGGCAACCACTCCTTCATCATAAAGATGATACCGAATTTGGGGCGGCGAAAGATATCTGGTGTTATTTTATTTGAAATTCATGTTTAAAAACGTCGTATAGAAAACGGGGAACAATATAAGTTTAAATTTGTTATAAATATTAATCCAAATTCATAATGAAAAAAGTAATAAAATAAATGAGTTATGAATTGATGACGACAATATATAGGGTAATGTTATTAAGTTATTAGAGTAAAATTGAAAAACTTAGTAATTATAACCGGCGGGTAAATAGTTTACTAATACCAATGTAATGATTATTACTCATTTTGATTCAAACTTTAATAAGTGAAATGAATTGTAAAAAAAAAAAAATTATAAATAGGCAACTATTTATAAATTATGAATGAATCATCAAGTTGAATGAATATTTTTCTTACTTTCATATGTAACTATTTGTGAAACCTACACTTTATCTTTTGAAAGTCGACAAAGTAGTCATTGGTAATAAAATAAACATTAATATCAGTTTTAACACGAAAATTGTTTAGGAATTGGGTGGGGTTCAAGTGATATATTCGGATCTAGTAACTATTTTCATTGTATCAAAAGTATATACTGTATTTTTTATGCTGTGAAATGTCGTTTTATTTAATTGAGGTAACGTTCCAATTTTTATCACTTCGTAATTTATTTATTGACGTTATTATAATATTCTTTCAATTATATTACGTCAGTATATTACCGTTACCAACTACATTACGAAAGTTACCACCATTATTATTATTATTAATACAATATTTATTAATATCTTTATATCTGATATAGAGGTTGTAGAGACGTTTGTTGTCACGTTAAACTTGGGAAACTTATTGATGTTATTCTTCAGGTATATAGCAAAGAAAAAAAGTTAATTGAGGTAACATTAATCGTCTTTTCGTAGATAATGAAATTAACGGCGAATTCCTAAATTTTATTGCCAACTTTCGAAAATAAAGTTTGCTAAGCATTTAAAAAAAATAGAATAGCTGACAATCAATTTTTAAGCTTTTAAATTAAACGATTACAAGTTGTATTGCGTTAACGTCGTAATAATAGGTGCAAGGTATCGTTATTAAGTTGTTAGAGTCACTATTATTGCTGTCATGACAACAGACGTAGTAACTTTCTATAGTAATTTCAACTAATTCTTCAAACTAGTAATAAAAACGTCAAAATAATGAATCTTAATACCAATAAATTGATTATCTCTATATAGTTTACGTAATATCATAGATGTTTATATCAGAAAACGTGGTTTAATATTAAAATACTTTACAGGTTAGTCAAAAGTTTATGTTGGGTTCGTTAATGATTAGAGCTGCTGAGCTAACCGTTTAATTCTTATCTGGAATCAGAGTATTTTGAAGTGTTGTCGTCATCATCGGGTAATTAGGCGCGGCCCTTAACGTGGAGCGATGACAGAGTTATATCGATATTGTTTGTAAGATTACAAACCTTTGTAAATTACGTGACAATAACTTTCTCTTGGGCGAAATTTTATTATCAATATGTATGCGTGCCAGTAGCGAGTTCAAGGTTCCTGATTATGTTTATTAGTATAAAAATAATGTCAACATTGTGTTATTTTGTATGTAAAGTATACTTATGAGTGGCCTGGTTTACCCTATTAAGTTCTGTTTATAGGATTTCAATACATCGTATTTAAGCGGTCAATCTATTTTATTGTGTGGTTAGCGCGTTTTAAAGTTGATTTTAGACGCACGCATTAAGTCATTGCTTAAAAGTCCAGGAAATCAAAATTTAGTTATCTAAAGATATTATCCTAGGTTATAGTTGCTCGAAAACAATTTGAATATCAAAGTAAAAAAGAGCTTGAACATAATATGAAAGAGGATTAAGTTAAAGTTATTGTTGAAAACTAGTCTGAAACTATTTATAAACTTCAATAATAAGAGAAGAAAATTCTTTCTTAAGGAGATATTATAAAACTAGTGATAAGGTATAGCCTAATTATGTTATTGATTATCTAGAATAAACGTGCTCACAAGTAATGTGTGAGTATTCTAAAAGTATGGTAATAGTTAGGATTATATCTCTAGTAACTACTATCATAGAACCAGTCTGTAATATTAATTTTTTTTTTTTTTAAAAAATGGAAAACATTACGTATGATCTTTATTAATACTTACTTAAAACCTTTTCATATAATTGTTAACAATATGTACACCAATTTTATTACGATATAGTTTTGAATGAATATTAATTCGATAATCATTTAGTTCAAATAAGTTTTTAATCAAATTCATTAGTACATTGGTAAGGTTAAAGGGGTATATTTTTTTCAAATTGTTTATGATATCTTTAACTTGAAAACCTTTAGTTATAGAAGTTCGAAGGCATGAATTCAAGTGCCAATGAAAGATCTTGATGATGTTTTTGATTTTATTGATTTAGTATCAATTTTTCTGGTATTCTTATTATACCTTTATGTAGGACCTAAATATCTCTCATAATTAAATACCAAAACACGAGCAGTGGTATTTAAAAAGTTATAAAAGAATGAAGGAAAGAATAAGTACTTTACTAGATTCATAATTCACTTAATATTAAAAACGAACCATCGATAAAAGACGTATTATCTCTTCCACTTGAAAATGATGTTCTTATATGAAAGGAACTAGATAAATAGAATGAAACTTATTATATATTAATTATCGCCAATTCTAAAGTAGTCGATTGAACTGTTAATTGTTTGATTACATTTGACATTAAGCAAATCAAACTATAATTTAAATTATTTCAAAAAAATTAATCCGAGTTAATCAATTAATATAACTTCACATAACCAATTGTTAACAAGCCGATAGAAATACGACAGCATGGATACATACTAAAAAAGAGGAAATATATTGCTCACGATAACACATATATAAACTTGAAGCTTATAACAACATGTATTACAGCTTAGGTATCGAAAAAAAAAGTTTTACAATGAAGTAGTTATTGATTACGCGTTTTATACATTGTTAATAAGCTGGGAATTTCTTTTAAAAAACATTTAAGTTGAAATGAACAACCTTCTTACCTATAGTGTCATTTAATTTACTCAATTAACACAATTTGAAAGGTAAAATGTAACTATCATTCAGTCAATTTCTTGAACGATATTAAGGGTAGGATTATGAACCAGCTGTTATGGATTCAGGCCATTGTCCATTGAGTCTATTGGTTATGTGATTGTGCACGTAACGGGATAGGCAGTACCCAGTCCAAGCCCAGTCCAGGTGTGAATCGGGTACGGTCCGTGTACGGCACGTATAAAGGCACGTGAAGGACTGGGCGCTAGCTGGGCACTGGCTGGATGCAGACCGGGTACGGTTCATATACGGCACGTGTAAGAGCACGTGATGGGCTAGGTACCACTGACTATGTTTATAAGTATTGAAAGGTGAGTAACGGTATTTTTTTTTTTCAGTTTTTAACCGTAATTTAATATTGAACCCTATTTGATACCTATTTACCTTACGATCTTTACCTTAGATTATAATATATTATTAGGGTTTTCATATTTTTTCGAAAAATTATCACTTAGAATAAACGAATTAATAGTGAATGTTAATAATTTTACGTTATACTTTAGCGTTATCGGAAAGGATAAGCCGTTGGAGCATAATTAGTTTTCTACCTTTATAAATATACGTTCTATCTTTTCGAAGTTGATTTAAGCCAATATTTATCATTTATAGAATGTTGTAAGTTATATCGCGTCAGTTATAAAGTAATTGAAATAATCGGGTAAATTAACTTTAATTATCAACCTTAAGTTTAATTTTGCCTAGGTTATAGTTAAAATTTAATAATTCGAGTTTAAATTAGTTGTAAATCATATTGGTTTTTTACCGGTTTAGGATAAGCTAAAATGACTTAACTAACTATAATTCAATGAATATACTTTTACGCAAGCGACAACTTATTAAACGATCGAATTTATATTAAAAGTGGATATTATGTGGACTCGAAAAGGTTGGTATACGTTTTTTTATGTATAGGAGTATTATATAGCGGCGGTAAAGTAGGCGGTAACGGTGTATTACGAAACTGGAGGACACGAGGGTATATATGATATAGAGAAGTTTTTCGATTATATTATGGTTTCCTTTAGCGACTTTTATCCCACGGATAAAGTATTGGTCGAATTCAAGGGTTTAGTTATAAGAGATAAGGATTTGTAGGTATTATTTGTTATTAGATTCGAAATACTTTGAGTTTTAGCGGGCAACTTAAATTAGCCTTCGGCCGTAAAGTGTGATTAATTATGTTCTTTCGTATCGTTATGTGTCCACGACAAATTCATTACGGTAGGAACTGGCCCTGTAGATTATATCGTAATTTTGACAAAGTGCTGCGCACTCGTCGATGAATTAAAGTTTTTAGATTTAAAGTATCGTTTGCATAGTTAAGTAATGGAATTCTTATAGGCCTAATAGCTGCATAGTAATATAATTATAATAGGGGTTTACGCTTTTTAAATACCTTCATTAAATGTTCGTTGTAATTGCAGCTAATTATTTCGATACCGCGGATAGTTATTTAAGTCAATCCATTCGGTACGTGTTAAAAATTAAGGACATAAAACGACGTAGGCGACGGTAAAGAATCGTTAAGTCAAACTTACTTCGAGGCGTTATATACGTCATAGCTAATCGGACCATTATTAACTCGGTTATAATCTTCACCCGATATTACCTTTTACGTGAGTATGTACGGTTCAAAGCGAAAACGTAGAGAAAGATACCCTATTAATAGCGATGGATGAAGTCTAATTTCGGAATATAATTTGGTTTAGGGGTTTTTAAGCCTCAATGAAGTTGTTTGAAAGCGAATAAAGAGGAATTTAATTTAATTGAAATACGTATAAACTAGGATTTATTTTCTGGTTTTATATTCTTAATAATACCTACTTCTTGAATATTTGAGTCGATGATGGTTATAATTATTATTATGTTATGAATGAGGTTTCATTATGATGTCTGTGTATAAAACAAATTTTGTTATTATATTTTCTAAATCTTGATACGATATTAGGGTTTTCGTAAAATACACGTATTATATAAATAGCTAATTTTAGTACTAATATTAATAAATAGTTGAACCTAATATTAGGAGATATTATTTCCGGAAGAATGCAGGATATAATTTGACATACCTTGGATACAATATTGATAGGTAACTTGAAACTTTGGTGGTAATCATTTAGTTATTTAGAGTTAGTGAGGTTTAGTTATTAACGCGAAACTAATACGTTTTTGGTCGAGGGATATACGAGGTGTAATAGGTTTGGTTTTTATATGTTTCACAAAATATTAGCGTCGAAATATATAATGTACAGGGTATTAGTCCTAGTTAAGTTTTATTATAAGCCTTCACGAAATAACGCAAATTTTATAATTAACGAAAATAACTATAGTTAAAGAAAGTAAGAATTAATTACATCTTTTACCAAAATTAGCTAAATTTCACAATCTATTTGATAAAGGTAAGGTTATAACCCTATCCTTATATAAGAAGAAACTCGATTATTATATTTATATCAAACTAAATGAAAACAAATCTTTATTTAAACGATTTTTAAGTTCATTATATTCGATATTACGAAATTGACCATTTGAGATTTAAAGATAATATACGGAATTAATAAATAAAGGTTAAATTCGAATAAACCCCTTATCTATTATAACGCTAATAATACGTATTTTTTAATTAGAGAGGTGGGGAGAATAACAATTTTATATCGATTATCGAATATTAAATATAATTATCGAGTAAAATCTTTTTCGTTACCTTTAATAGAAAAACCTTATATACGTTATCAAAGTCGATATAATTTATGAAATTATATATTCGAGCTTTTTTTTACCATTCCTAGATTATACATAGATAAGAGAAATAAATGGCGTTTCGTACGTGGTTTGATCTATTTAAATGGTTAATTACCCCTTTTAGGTTAACGGGATCATTGGCTACGTGATAGCGATATATTCATTATATAGCAGCGGACATTTTGAATAATTTTGTTGCAGTGTATTGAAACGATTTTTTTTGTCCAGTATTAAATTGGATAATATAGCGAAAACTCGCAGGGTTTTAATACTTTTTCGTAATACAGGGTTAAATTTAAATTTCAAAAATTATAGTTTCGTAGTTCAGGAGGTAAAATACCTAGGTTTTATTATAACAGTTAGAGTAGGTACTCGGGCCGACACCAAAGAAGTCCAAGTAATTCGCGAATAAGAGTTACCACGTATTATCCAGGAAGTTCGAAGTTTTTTGGGCTTTGTTAACTTTTATTGTATTTTAATTAGTAATTTCTTCGAGTTAGTGAATCATTTTGTTCGATTAACAAAGTAAAGTATTCGTTTATTTTAAACGTAGTAGGAAACAATATATTTTAAACTTTAAGGGACATTTTTATGACAGCTCTGGTTTTTATAAATTAAGATATTAATCATCTAACTGTTGTGAAAACCGACTTTATAAAACTGGAGTTAAAAGAGTGTTTATCTTAACGGTATAAAGATATTATTTTGAGGCTAATAACTTACTATTTCGTATGACTAATAAATACCGAACATAATTGTATGATTTACGATAAAAAGCTCCACGCGGTAATATTCTATTTAAAAACTTGGTTTTCCAAATTACGTAATATCCGTATCCTATTTATGATTTTAACAGATTATAAAGGATCAATTTTTTTTACCACGTTTAATTTCGGACCGATAGGCGTAATAAGCCGAAGTTCTTTCGTTTTTTCAATATTACTTACGATATAAGCTCGTAATTTAAAGCGTTCGTCCGGATACATCACGCCGTAAATTACAAGATAAACCCGAAGTTAAGAAACACCATATTCGGGTTTTTTAACCTATTTCTATTATTATATTAAATACAATATTAAAAAACCAACATCTTCAAAGAATGTACATTACGGCGGGTTATATAAATAATTTTGTTAAAATGGAGGCTTAGTGTTAGATCGTGACGACATAAATTTTAAGGATCAGCCAAAGGTTTTTGAAATATCGCCGAAACCGAAAACGCCACAAACCCTACCCATACTCCAGTCGTAATAGGAAATAATGTTGAAGGATTTTAATACACGAAATCAACGAGAACGTTACGGACCCGACCCGCTTTAAGCCCGTTAATATAGTTAACATCGAATAGCCAACTAATTTTTGGTCCAGGTACGTTAACGGAACTTTAAGACTAAAAAGTAACGAACGACCTATAATATAAATTTCGCTTATTAGTGGTTTTCGAACGCGTTAAACGTTTTTTACTTCAAGCGGGATAATTATTACAAATTACAAATTGCGAAATTAACCCGCAAAGCGTATTAAATTACCGTTACCGCTTATAATTATCGAGTAAGAAATTAGTAACGATAAAATTCTTGTAATAAACTTACAATTCGCCTTTCCTAGGTTATTTAGGTAAAAATATTTTTTTTCATGTTTTTAACAGGATCACTATGAGGAAGGGATATTCATAGATATTTGACGTTCATATTGAATATATAAGGAATATAATGGCATGAAACCTTATCGTACTTTATATCAAAGCTTTCTTTAACCCCTTCTCATTTCAAATCCGTACTAAACGTATATTTCAGTTGACTTTATAATCGACCTTTTAATTACTAAAAGCGATCCCCGATATTTATTAGCTATTACGAATCGCTTTGTTAAATTTATTTCTTAAGGCTACATAATTTATAACTACCAATACGTATATGAAAGGTTTCCGGGATATATAGTGGATATTTTATTCATTCCCGAGTTTTATAATTCATAACCACGGTTATGAATTAGTTTAACGCATTTCAAACAATCTTTCATTCCCTAGTGAAAATCGAATAACCCTTGTCTACAATGTACTACTTATATATAAATTAAAATACAAAACCAATAAATTAAAAAGTGTGAAAATACTTATATATCGTTGTCTCCTTTTTGTAATATAACTGGGCTTTATATTTATCCATTAATCAGTTCATGTTAAATAATTGGAAATCAACGGTTGTAAGGTTTAACGCGAACCGTTTTGTAAATAGATATAAAATATCACCTATTTCGAAAGTAGATGGGGATACGAAGTTGTTAACTAACTCGGCGGGGCAAGTTATTATATTTTTATTTTACTTATGCGAAAGAATGAAACTAACTTAAACGACCATAACTTATATTTAATAATAAATGTAAATAACGACGAACTGTTAACGATGTTCGGCGAAGCAATATAAAATTCGAAACTAAGTTTAACGAAATTCTCGTAATATTAAAACCAATAGTCTAAGTAAAACACTCGAATAACTTTATAGTTAATACCAGGTCATCGATATTTCGAATCCGTTGAATATCGTTTTAAATATTACCTAAAAAACCTTATATTTTTCGCAAACTTAGTTAATCAGGCGGTTTCGGACCCCCCTTTTTTGCAAGTCTTATCCCATATTTGCCTGGGACCTGTTTTAGTCATTAATAATATAGGGGGGGATATATTTAAGGAATTTAAAGTCTAAGAAATTTTCGCCATAAAAATCAGGACAAGTTTATATTTATCTTATATTAATTAAGTAAAAAGACTATAATGAGCTAAAGTGGGAATAATTTGAAATTTTCGTGTATATCGTAACCATAAATAAATTGAAAGCAAAATCAAGGAATACTCAGATTTATAACAACTCGGTATTTTTTCGTCGGCGTTAGACTTATATCAAGAGATATATATATAAAACGAGTCATAAATATTGTCAGAATAATGCATTATTTAAAAAGTGAAAAAAATTATTATTGAACGAAGTTATAATATAATAAATAGGATCGGGTAAACATTACCCAACTTTCTCGAATATGTACCCGACCGTAAAGCGGTTTTAATTACAATCTAGTAAAAGGTTTATTTACTCGCTATAATCATATATATTCAGGTTTAATAATTATTAGCGTTGCTAAATTTAAAAGCCCTACTATAACTGATTTCAAGTATTAGGTAACGCTGGAGGAGAAGGACGATAAAAGTTGTAATAGATATTAGTAAGCACCGATGAAGGGAGGTAATAGGAGGCGAGATTAACGTAGGATGACGCCTAAAATAGCGGATAACGCGAGAAGAGACGAGTGTTAGAAGAGGCAGACGATAACAGCTAACGAAAAGTAAAACGAATAGCAGGGTAAAGAGAATGATCCTTTAGGCGGTTTACCGAAAACTGTAACATATTAATTTGGACCCAAGCGACTCGGTCGGCCCGGATACAATCTTATGTCCATTTACGATCGGCACGATTCATTCGCTCTTAACCAAGGTTAATGAATAGAATATGGGTAAAATTTAGGCTTGTAAAATTAGGCCTTGAACGTCTCTTATAACATTTTATAAACCGTAACCTATATTAATTATAAAAGATATAGTTTAAGTGGTTATATTATTTTAACTATTGATTTTGAAACTACGAAAGGTTATACGGTTTTAATTAAAGGAAACCGGTGCGAAGATGTTACTCATTGAAGTACGATCGACCAAAGAAATCCTGTCTTTATAAATAGGCGATACAATAAAAGGTAACGGAGGAGATTTGAAAAAAAAATGGACCTAGAACGAAGGGGCGATAGGAACGTATGGTTAAAGTAGTTATGGCTTATATAACCGATACAGTAAAAACTCCTCATATCCGAGTAATATCGATAAACCAAGTAAATTAATTAATTTAATGAAACAGACGGGGGTAACAACAGGTAAAAAACCTGGGATATCTTCATAATGCTTACATGTAAAGGATAGAATATAGTCTTCATCCTTGGTTATAATAACTAATTGATGTAGGAACGCATATGAGGTAAGTAAAGCCATAAATAAACTTATTTTTAAATATATTACTATAAGGAGTTAAATTGCTGTTAAATTCTCCGTAAAATTCATTTATAATCTCATCATATTTTAGATCTTTCGATATGTACGGCAATTTTACGTCAAATAAACTCTAATATAAGTAAAAAAAAATGTCAGAGTTAAAAAAACCAGTTAATATACGATATATATACGTCGTTAACTTATAAATGAGGGAACTCGTTTTTATCTTCGTTATTATTAACAATAAGGAGATTTTCCATAATGCGAGACGGTTATAAAAAGTATTTAATGGTAGGGTATTCGTATATAATAGGGTAAAAAAAATTACAGGACAACTTATTATTTTTACTAGGGGCACCAGTGGCAACGTACCCTAAATTAAGTTTATTCTACACGTCGGCTGTAGAAGCAAGGTAAAGGAAATAACTAAAAGATATGACCGGAGATTGGTAATTGAGATATAAGAAGGAATAGTGAAATTATTACGAAAAAGAGTAGATAATAAAGGAGGGCGGCGTTATAAAAGGGAAAGAAAGAAAGTTTTAGGGGTTACGGGGGCGTTTGTATTTATAGGAACTGGTAGACCGGATTCGGTAAGGGCTACGTATTATACGAAGCGTGTTATACGGTATTGAAGGTAGGATCCTTATATTATACGACGCGTTATACGGTACCGACGGCAAAAAGTATATATTATACGGCGCGTTAAAGGGTACATTATACGATACCGACGGCAAAGTTAAGCGGTACGTTATACGGCGTTATCCGCCTGAAGTTAGGCCGGCGTATACGCTAAATGGTGCGGTAGACAGCACGTTATACGAAGCCAGAGACCTGAGGTTAAGCCGGTTGATACGTTATATAGCGTGTTAAACATCGTGTTACCGGCTTGTGCCCAGCCCACATATTAGGCGGGTGAGGCCCACATCCCGCATTTGACTAGCGAGACGCCGTAACCCTTATAATATCCAGGGAAAAGGTGAGAATGTTATAGACTTTGCCTATTGGCGATTAAGTTTATAAGTTACGTAACTATATTCGTAACGGGATAGGTAGTACCCAGTCTGAGCCTGATTTAGGTATGGATCGGGCACAATTCGTGTACGGCACGTATAAGGGCACGTAACGGGCTGGGCGTTGGCTAGGCACTAGCCGGGTGCGGATTGGGTACGGTCCGTATATGGTATGTATAAGGGCACATAACGGGCTGGGCACTGGCTAGTCACTGGCTATGCCCATAGGTTCTATACGGTGGGTCACGGTAGCCTCTTCTAGTCTTCCACCGTACCTTAATAGTAAACCTCATTTGGTACCTACTTGGCTTGCCCTTGTAGGTCAGATTATAACACCAGCTGTATAAAAAAAAATGAAGGCCAATGGCTTAAATATATGATGATGAAGACAAAACTTGAATCTTGACTTAAAATCTTGTAGTCCAAAAGATTTAATTAATTTCAATCGTGATAATTAATGCCAGTTAAACTAATGGCGTAAATGAGAATTTACTGTCAATAACTGTAATATAACGTGAATGTATATAAAATCTACGAGCAATTTTCAACGGATTATACTACTAAAACTATCAAAGAATTTGAGGTATAAGTTAGGTATTAGAAAAATAAGACGAAATATACAACAATTTTACAGACTATATTGAAACAAATATTTTAATTTTTCGTATGTGAAATATACTTTTGAAATTAGTTGGGTACAAGGATGTTAACATTAATTCTATTTCTAATAGTTATATAAGGTGAAAACTTTAGCAACTTTATCATATAAATTGACGATATAATTCTTCTGGGAACTATTATATTCATAGCTATTAAATAGAATTCCATTTAATATTCACGTTTGAAGGGGATAAACCAGCGCTTTTTTTGAAAGGTAGTTGGATACTATCTATAATCCTCGATGAAGGAGAAAAGTTTCTGCTCATGAGTTGCTATAGAATTAGTGAGAAAGTGTAGCCTGATTATATGATTATTCACGTAACCTAGACGTACTTAGGAGCAATATGAGAGTATAATGAGAGCATGAAAATCACTAGAGCTAAATCTTTGGTAAATATTAGCCCAAGTACCATCCTGTAATATCACCTCTAGTCGGTTAATAATCTTTCCAGTAAAATGCGGAATGTTTTGGCGTATTGTAGAAGGATGACCTACTTTATAGTAGTGGGTAACTTGCTAATAAGTAGTGCAGATTACAGCATTGTGAACGGTTTCGTTTTTTTCGTTAAGCATAGAACGCCCTGGCGCATTTTCGAAGGTATCAGAGTTTCTACCAGCAGTAATTACTTTAAAGTTATTTCCTTCTAAAAATAGTTTTCTTTTTCCCTCCTGTGGTATAGACGTTTGTGGACTTTTTATAAGAACGATTATTTCCTTATTTCTTCCTATTTAAGTTATAAGAATTCATAATATTCTTGTTTTTATTAAAAAAAAATTAATTCTTTTTCGGCTACATAAAAATATCTTTAATTTAAATATTCTTCCTAAAGTTCTTTGACTCACATAAACTAATAGTTTGTTTCCCTATGTGAATCACGTTAACGTTTACTCAAACTCTATATACAAATAATCTATTTCGAATTTATTTAGCGTATATAATATTACCCAAGAAAACATTATTCAAATATGGAAAGTAAATATATGAAATACTTTACAAAAATAGATAACCTGTTAACTAATAGCGTAGACACCGGTATTCGATACCAGTTGAATATTATTAATATAACCGGTAAGAATTCAGACTATATATTAACTTATTTAAATTGAATCGCTGGTATTAAAAATGTTACTAAGGAGTTACTATAGGCGTCTTTCGCGTTTCATTCCTAAAATTAAAGTCGACAACTTCGTTTCCAAAATCTTCTCTTTTTTTAACGAATAGTCAAATAGCTTGTGAATTTCAGTTGTTATGGAAAAAAAGTTCATGAAATATAGACGTATTTCGTAATATCAAATCGAATTATGTGGTAATAGTTTCACTATCATAGTAATATTTATCAATAGAGGTAGTCGTATAATTATGTAATCTTTAAACAAGAAGTATAAAAGTTATGGAAATAAGGAATCCTTATTTGAAACGTAAATATAATGGTTAATAACTGGATTAAAAGCTTACCTAAAACTTATGGTGAATTTTATTGGATTTTAAAAATAACGATAGAAAATGGAAGAAGTTCGTAAGTATAAATGAAAGGTCACTTACAGAAAAGAGTAAAGATTTAAACTTGAAACAAGATATGGGAAATTATGAGAATATTGTAAAGTAAATTTAAACTAATATTTATTGTAAGTAATACGTCATTATGCACTGGTTGTATTGAGTATTGGTACAATGATCGGGTAAACGAGATTCTATAAGGAATTCATAATGGGATTAGAACTACTAACAAGTAGGGCAAAATATTTTTGGCTGAAGTATGGAAAGATTTAAAGGTGTAAAAGGTTAAGTTATTGAAAATAATCGAAAAAGATTTAAATCAGATAACTGTAACTCATATATCCAATAATCCTTTATTGTTATGAGAGAAATCTCATACAGAAACAAAAACATATTTATGATTTTAATTCGAATTTTGAAAAATATTTTGACGTGATATTCGGATTTGGTTTCATTATTTTTTCCGACCATAATAATAACTTCAAATTCATAATTATAGACTTATTGGCTCGGAATTATGTCGATAATTGTTCAAAACGAGTTAATCGACATAAAAGCGAGGATATTTCCCGATTGAAATATAAAGTTCGATAATATACAAATTAATAACGTGTATTATTCGGTACTTATTATAAAACCAACTTATATTTTTTTCGAAAACTGGTCCGTTTTATCATTCTTACAAAAAGGTTCAACGTTATCTTCAACTTTAAATGCTTTATACAAAAAGGGATATTTATTGATAATTTTCTTTATATCTTATTATTCAACTTTATCATAGTTTATACTAATATTGTTACGTTTCAAATACGATAAATGTTTTGGTCTTTCCCTTCAACTTTATAACTAGGGTAATCGAACTATGAACTAATTAAATATAGACTACATAATAATTATATATTATGAAAAACATGCTGATATCAATAATAGTATCATTTTGGTACTCAAAGTCAATTCGTATTGTAAAAAGTATAGTCTCCAAGTTATGTTAGATATAAATGATAAAAAAACGTAAATATGTGAGAATTTTATAGTTTATTAGTTCGGTAACTTTATTCGTTTCGTAGTAAAAGGCAATGTTGAAGTGGTAATCCAACTCCGTTAAGTCATAAAGACGTTTTCAGAGGCTATTTTTCTAATTTAATCTAAGGTTATTAACGATTACATAGGAAACCTTATAAATTTGTTAATAAAAATTTCAAAACCGCTTTATGTAATTTTCTCAACTATTACCGGACAGCGCCTATTCTATAGCCAGTTTAGTGTTACACTAACTAATGATAAGTCATATATTCTGGTATGAAAGCTCACAACATAAGTATACTAACTTTACACACCTACTACTCCATTTAATTCTCCATTTTTAGGTTATATCTTTTGAGACATCAAATAAAAACACTATTACCTATATTTGAAGTTATGAATTGAAAACAACCCTTTTACATTGAAAGCTAATCATCGAATCCTGTTTCATATGTAATTATTGAATCTCTATGTGGCTTAATATCAACTATATACTTTCTTACCTCATTGTATCTATCTACCCGAACAACAAATTTAGATCGCATTTGTATAAGTTTTATCCATATTAAGAATGAGAAAACATAATATTAGGTATATCGAATAGGTTTCCAACTTATGATACCTATAACGTAACAAATTATAACCTCTACTTATAAAACACATCATTAAGTAAAAACCTTAACAGTAAATCGAACCTTAAATAAACCTTCAAATAACGGTCTTAATATACCATATAGCTTAAAAACCAGTAACATTATATGGTCGTTAATACTACAGTCTTAGCCGGGCCATATTATATAACTTTCTCAGTATTTATTAGACACCTATGTATACTGAAAATCTGACAGCCCTATAAGAGTAAAGGTATTATAAAATACATATATTTTGGTCGAAATATCCAAGCGATTAGGGAGATATACTTCGCCACTCGTTTGGTGAGTCACTTTTTTGCCACAGGTTATAAACGTAAAAAGAGTAAAAGAACGTATAATAAAGTACATATATAAGCAGGTAGTATGCCGAAAAATTCTTCTATAGATAGAAAAGTATTCAAAGTATAATCGAAATTGGAAACCCCATTAACTGAGTAGTGCGCTAGTAAGTAGTAACTGTTGAACAATAAATAAAAAGAGTCGTTAAATGCAAGCTCTTGTAATAAAGTTCTTTTCTTAAAACCCTAAAGCGTGAAATAAACCAGATTTTGATTATATTTTAATTCAAGTTCAAGTTTGGAAGAACACGTTGGCATAAGTAACGAAAGACGGAATCTTTGTTTTTAAGAGCTATTATCTGAATATACTGCTACATGAACGGTATACCGTGCTGACGACGATCTTCATATTCAAAATAGGATCGCCGAAAAAGATTCAAGTGGTGGTAGATCCTATTATTAGTGTTGAGGTAGAATAAGGTGTATTTGAAGTGATAGTATTACGAGCGGCTGGATTTGAAAAGGTTTTCTCGAAGGTAGACACTGTTAGTTTTATAGTGTAATCCCCTAACCTTTCTTAACAAGGAAGTTCCTACAACCATTCCCAGAAAGTTGATGTTAGGTCGAAGATGTTGACGAAGGTTTTAACGGATACAATTTCTATAGCCTTCGTGATAATGATTGAATTTAAACGGATTATAATAATATAAGATAACATAGTTTGTAAATTCGGTTTTAAAAGTGGTTCACTATGAGGTGAATGACGAACTCGTTTCAAAACCATTAGAAAATCGATGAAGGTTTATTAAACCCCATTGATAATATTATTAATAAATATTGCACCCATTAATATTATAATTTCAGTAAAATCACCCACTAATATAGTAGAACACAAGCGAGAAATACGTTTTGAATGATATAATAGTGGTAATATAACAACTCAAGTGTTTGGTAATAAGAATATCGTACGTAATTTGAATTAAAGAGATAATAAACAGCTCTTAAACAAAAACCTAAATATAATTACCATAACTTGAAACGCCATGATTGTTTACTATATACTCCAAAATCAATACTTCGAATATTTCGTTTTTATCAACATCAATATCGATAGAAGAACTATAAATATTTATTTATATTATAGTAATCATATAGAGGTATATATTGCTATGAATAATAATGAAGTTTTAATCATTTTCAATATTATTGTATATGAAAATATTACAATCTTTGTCAATAACTTCGTCTGCGGTAATTAAGCGGGAGATCCATAATTTGGATAATAATGAGATATTAAGTTATACGAGGCGAATAAGTGGTAGTACACAGCTTAAAAATAATATTAAGAAGGCTTTTTAAAAAGCCC
Organism: Anisogramma anomala; assembly: GCA_038502455.1. Lineage (NCBI taxonomy): Eukaryota > Fungi > Ascomycota > Sordariomycetes > Diaporthales > Gnomoniaceae > Anisogramma > Anisogramma anomala. The sequence goes on from JASMMZ010000005.1 coordinate 30,698,824, forward strand.
CGGCCTTTTCGAAATCATACGACAGGCTGCACATAATCCACTTCTTTATTATAAATAAATTTGAAACTGAATCCAGAAATCCGGTTTCATCAATGAATGTATTTTTATAACATTTTTTTATATTATAAAGTATTTAACTTTTTCATCATTTGTAAGAATGGTAAACCTGTAGGCTGTATTATCAAGCATTGTATTCTATGTTTTCAAATAACTTAAGTCTTTCAAACATAGTTTCATTAAGAATTCTGTAATTATATTGGGTGCGGGAAAAAATAACAGAAGTAATATATTACGTGGCGAAGGTATTCCTTATAATCGTAATCAAGTCGATTAACCCCTAAGGCTTATCCTAAATAGTTTTACTTGAAGAAATTTTCTCTTTTGAGGTTTTATTAAGCGAAGATAAATCTTGCGAAAAATGAGTTTACACAGTTGAATCGTAGTTTTTTATTTCAAGATTTGAACGACAAATTATCCTCTTTGCAATTGACTATATTAAGAAGCCGCTCAATATTGTATGATATTGAATAAATAGTTGATAGAACTTAACAAATACAAAAAACGCATTTAAATTTAATACCGAAGAAGAACCTACCTATATTCGGATAATGTGTAATATTTCTGGGTCAATACGTACTTCAACTCCGACCTCGATAATAAAAACTCGATATTTTGTTTTTACCACGTAAAATGTATATTTGAATATATTTTCATTAACTTCAACGGCTTTTAAGAAGTTTAATTCTTTATTAACCTTAAGGTAATGGGCCTCTAAATAACTGTGTAAATAAACTGTTTCGTTGTCCATATAAGCGAAATATGAAATATCGAAAAAAGGGTTAATGAGTTATAAATTTACTCTTCAAAGGTAGCTATTTTGTTAAAGAGACCAAAAAGTAACTAGTTATAGAAATAAACTACAATAGGTACGAGAGGCGCTTTTCTACAAACTGCTTTATTTAATACAAAACGTATAAAAAACTGCTTTAACGTTCAATTGAAAAATTCATTTAACTCATGAAATAACAATAATTGTTTCTTTTATCAAAAGAGAAAATGTGGTCAACTTTCCTAAAAAGAAATGTTAATTTTTCATAATTAACGCAGAGAGTTACATTATAATTCATTTTTGACAAAAAATATATAGCTATCTATTAAACTAGTACCTGCGAGAATAAAACTATTAGAAACGCAGTCTAATGCATTAAATTCAAGTCAACTGAACTGTTGGTTTAGTTTATTATACTGACTGCAAATTCACTGCAGTTGGTAGAACTGACTGCAAGTATAATACAGTAGGTACCCACTTCAAATTGGGGTATAAGCCAAAGCGTTTGACTACACAAAATGGTGGGTAGATAGGCTAGCGGTTTACCAAACTTAGAACTTATAACTAATTAACCAATTTCAAAATAGTATTAATTACATTAACCACAGTATTTCGAATCAACTATGTTACAATAATAAAGAGTTATCAACACTGATTAGTGCTTGTTAGTTTGGGCTAAGATAAGTTAGGTAGAAGAAGAAGCTACTTCCTTGTTACACTTTGTGTAATTGCAAAGTAAAGGGAATATTTTTTCGAAGGGCCCCCTTTTGCTTCTGCTTCTATTTACAAGAAGAAAAAAGAAAGACTTTTTAAGTACGTCTGCTATTTACAGGTATTTGAAAAGTGGCAACGGTATTGCTATCACCGGAAATACCAAGAAACTTCTATTAGACCAGTTTTAAAGAAAAGTGTTGAGATTAACTACTAAAAGTCTTCAAGTTCGTAAGGTTGGCAAACGGAAAAACTATTACTATAACGGTTATTATTATGGTAAATTGAGAAATAAATAAGTCCCTAGCCTTTGAACAAATATGAACTTGAACGGCGAATTTATGACCTATCCCTTTACACCATATGTTTCCTTTTTATACCATTTTTTCCCTTTCCCTACGCCCCAAGATCGTTTCTTTAAGCAAAAAACACTAAGAATTACCAAGTAGTACTAAGAAAGCTACGTCGTGCGACTTCATGCTAAATCGACAGATCACTATGCTTCTAGATCCATAAGCCTACTACTAAGTTTTACACTAGCCAAAACGTTAAAATAGCTAACAAAAACAACAATGTTGACATTGTTAAAGGCTTCAATAGCAAAAAATCAATTAAAAGCCTCGGACCTACGTTCGTTGAGAACTTTAATAACGATTTCTGATTTATTAACACCGACAAAAACTCTACCCTCAATCATCTAACCAACTATGTTGGCCGCTTCCTTCTCAATGTAAACTACGATAACTTTGTTTTGGGTATAATGGTTTAAAATAACGAAGTTAAGTTTTCTAAGGACTAGAGTCTAGTTACATAAAAAAGACAAAAAATCTGTCAAACTTAAGTTAAAGGTTGAATTATATTAACAAGATATTGTAATACTGTTGAAACTTGTTAAGAAGATAGGAAACCTCGCCAAATTACTGTATAAATGCTATAACGATAAGGATCATTAATGAAAAAGAAAAAAAAAAAGGATTGTTAGCAATAGCATTCCTTAAAGATCTCGAACGTGTTTCTAAGGTCACAACCAAGTCCAGATAAGTTCTTTAAACCCTTTTTCTTAATGTCAACAGTCAAACATATTTATCTGTAAGTGATGAATAAACTTACACGTCGTAAGCCTTTAATTTCACCAATCAATTAAATAGAAACCTCGACGTACCCCTTAATACTAAGAGAACTATTACCAAATACCTTGCAGCGAAAACCCTTAATCCTTTTCCCCTAGGCTTCTCAGTACGCTCAATTTCAACAGCCAAATCAAAAAAGTAACAGATTTATACGAGAGCCTGTTGTAGGTACGACTATTGGCTTTTCTCCTCCGAACTCGGTCAAAGGTAACAATTTTGCCCACTAATACCAGTACTTTTCTCAGCAACAGTCGAGGGATTCGAAGGGTCCTTACAACTAGTACATCAAGATTCCCCCTCTATACGTCCCTATAGTCGATACGGATTGCGCGGCAATCACTACGTTTATTGAGATCTAAGTAGGAAAGTAAAAGTATAACGGTAAGCCTTATAACCTCATCGATGTTAAGTTACGTCCATTCTTCAACATTTGCCACTAAATAAGGGTTAAGTTGCCAGATTTTCACTTGTTATTTCCCATTATCTTTATTGGTTAAGCCGAGTATTACTACCTTCGGTTCCTAACGAATTATATTTCTTTCTGCGAAATCTACGATAGGCTTAAGGGTTACTTCGAACATAATATTAATCTTACTTAATACAACACCGACTAAAATAATATCAAATGGTCTAAAATATTATATGACAAAAAATAGACAAAAATCAAAACAACCCTCCTTGATTAGATGCTTAATATGCTAATACATTGCTAATAAGCAATAGAAAACTTAGAAACTGGCGAAATACACTTTTTCAATAGGTCCATAAAGCTATTATAGGCTATAAAGAGTTCAAATACGCCTTATAGTACCCTAAAGCCACATATAAAGAGTTTTTTTAGTCAATTTCATTTTTTACTAACGACTTTAAGGACTTAAGTCTCAAACTCAACTAGTATATAACCTTAAGCTCCAAAATTTCGCGACGATGAAAAAAGCCCTCTCACAAATACTACATCGACCGCAAATACGAAAGGCCCAATTAGTACAATTAAAGGTACGTTCGAATCTGAGAACATAACTAAGTTACGTACGAAAAACGGTATTTATTTTCTTTAAAGTCTTTAAATCAGCTAAACAAGGTTATTTTTAACTATAAGTTTTAAAAACATTAGATTCACATCAAGTAAGTCTATTATTTAATACGTTACCCTCTTGTCGAATATAAATTAAAATAGGTAATCTATAAAATATACTTCTTATATACCTTCAATTAAAAATATGTCTTACGCATTGTAGACTTTAAAGATATATAGATTCAAAAAGACGAAAATTAACTCAAAGCTATTATTTTATATGATGAAACCGATAACAGTCTGGAAACAACATAATAACTCTCTGGACACGACTTACTATACCGCTTAACAATTAAAAACCCTATCACCAACATAACGATAATGACTCTAAATATAAGTACCTCTTCACCATTTAAAATCGTTATGTGAAGCAGGTCTTTTAGGGTATTATAAAGGATACTAGAGTAACGCGGTACTTAACATAATGCTATTAGTAATACATCATGTGTAGAAGGGATACGAATACGGTTACGAAAATCAACCACACGAATACTCAAAGAGCTAAGGTTGGCTTTATCTCTAGAAAAATATTTTTCATTAGGATCGACAACTATTAATATTATCGTTAGTCTTATTTTTTTTTATATTTTAGATTACCTTATTCCCTTGATTTTTAGATCAAAACTATGAAAAACCTCAGCGTTAATATCGTCGTTTGGACAAATAAACTACTTCATATTAAGGGATGTAATAGGGTTTCACTTAGCTTTAAATAAGGGTATATCTAATTTCATTCATAAAGGACAAAAGGAATAGTATTACACTCTACAAAGTTGAAATTTGGTTAATTATATCGTAAGTTTAACCACCCAAGAACTAAAACGCTGTATAAGTTTTAAAAGGCGGCTAATTATAAAAATTTAGACTCCCTAGAATTAAAAGTAATTAAAGAGCTTTTTTACTACTATTAAAAACATTCCTAAGTCTCTCTAAGGTTTAAGTTTACGCAAAATGAAAATGAAGATTTTAACTTTAAGTTTTTCGTAAATATGTTTTATTGAAACGGAAAACCAATACTTTAAGTGATAAATACCACCACAACTTTTTACGACATCCAAATCCATGAAACCATAACAGCGAAAAAACGAAAAAAATACTACGTATTTTATGGATTAATACGTACCAGAGGATAACAAACGTCTCATTTTACAATGTGGATACTATTTTTGTCACGATATAATATTAAATTAATATCAAGTAAATAAGTATCCAATATAAACATATTGTTGTTACAGTCTACTAAGATATTAGTAAAGTCGAAAAGGCTCACAATCGTTTATAAAGGACTAATGATATATTTACCCTAAGTTTCAAAAAAGTTCTAAGTTAAAACAGTAAGGCTAAATATAATGGTAAAGATTTCTAACAATATTATCAATTTTAACGGCCTTATACTAACTTTGTTAATATTAAAAGCCTACCATCATATAACGATTGAGTTGCTACTATCGACAAATATCTAGAAACGTGTCTTAATACTTAATAAAGCTCTAAAGGAATTAAGGGAAAAATTGGTACACCGCTAGGTTAACGATGCTCTTAACACTAAAAACGGACCGTTAATAATAAACGTATTTGTTTTACTCCTTTAAATTAAATTTCTTACGTAATGAAAGCCAGACTAATAGAATAAACCATATAATATTTTAAGTAGTACCGATCTCTATACAGTGGTTAAAATTTCTAATGGCTCTATTATTTTTCAAACTATTTAAGTTCAGCTTTACAAAAGACTCTTTAAGTTTAATAAATATCCTAACGTCGATAACCACTGAGCCGAATGAATCTACTGATACAATCCCCTCAAACCTATCATTATCATGTTAATAAAACGTCAACGGCGTAAAAGGCTACTCAAAAGAAGGATATACATTGAACAAAAGGACAATAACGAGGACTATAAGCCGGGAAGTGTATATATAACGACGTAAGTTTCTTGAAAGGAAATTTTCAATGAAAAACTTACCCTTAAGTTATATAATAAAAGAATTATCAACATACTATGTAAGCCCTTTAAAAAAAGGCGATCAAATAGAAATTAAGGTTTTTTTTATACAAGGGGTTATTTAACTCATATCATTAACGAAATTTAACGTCTAAAACATTATTATCTTCAAGTGGAGCATAATTCACGAAGTCAAAGGAAAAACTACAAACTAGTCAGAAGAAAAGTCACAGCTAATTGCATAAAGATATAGTAATAAAAGTAAGGACTAATTCCTAACTTCATCGCCAATAATCCAGAAAATGAACTAGAGTTTAATCGTCGTAATTGCTACTAACCTAACTGCGAACGTAAGCAGTTAGTATACACTTAATAGCTGGGATATAACGCAAGAATACACGCAATCTACCACTAATCTTAAGAGGATTATATTGCTTAAATTTCGGGAAAATATTAAGCGACTAATTTTTGGCCAATACTATAATACATTACATGAAACCTTTATACGGAATAACCAAATTCAAATTCCCATAGGTTTTAACGTACCAAGCTCATTTTAAAAACCAGATAAGTATAAAAACTTTAATTTTTCCCCCATACATAGTAATTACAAAAGGAAGAGACTTCGATATTGTAAGCAAACAAACTAACGATACTCTTTTCTTTGGAAACACTGGTTTTATAACATCGAAATAGCCTAATATCGAAAAGTTGTGCCTCCGAATATATAAACCAATCGAAACGTTGGATAAAAGCATGTAACTTAATTTTAATAAATTGTTAATCTGTATCAGTATTATCGAGGATGAAACGGCACTTATATTAGCTTACGTCAAAAGTAGAAAACTATGAGCTTTACGAATATTAACAAGGTCGCTAAGGCATAATCATAGAAATATCATAATAACGGTTAAATGCAGCCTATATTACCACGCTTTGTTAATTGAAGGTATTGTACAAACTGTTTATTACGGAATAAATATAAGATCTATAAAACAAAAACTCTAAAAAGTTGAATGAAAGGATTCAATGACAAATAAACCATTTTAGACAAGTTATTAACATAATTTCGGTAAACTTAAAGACTTACAAAGTAATAATGTTAATAGGAAAAGTGGCAATAGCAATGCCAGTAGGTTAAACTGCTGGAAATAGGTACGCAAATGGTAGAATGCGAAATACATATAAGTCTGTTGTATCAGATCTTTATACGGAAGTTGAGAGACGGAAGGTTCAAAAAGGGGAAACAAGAAACTGTAATTAATATTGATTTCAGTATAGATTAATCAAAATTGATAGAGGTTTGGCTTATTGATTGAAGAGGGATTTCAGAGGCTACCAATTGATAACAAGTTACGCTGACTTGTAAACATCGAACAAAAAGCTGCTAGTATTGGAAAAACAGTCAAATTCAGTAAATTAAGTTAAATAAACTGTTATTTAGTTGATTATATTGACTGAAAATTGACTGCAGTTTCTTGTAATAACTTAAGGTATATTACAGTAGGAGAGCACTTTAAAATAGAGTATAGGCCAAAGTATTTGACCATATAAATTGGTGAGCAGATCGGCTTGCGGTCTGTAAAACTTATAACTTACAACTTATCAACCGATTTCAATGCAACTCCAATTACTTCGAATACAATGATTCGACTTGACTACATTACAACTATAAAGACCTACCAACAAAAACCATGTTTTTTCAATTTTTCAATATTTTCCGTTATACCAGGAGTTTCTTCTATGGAATTTTATATAACGAGGTTTAAAAAGACAGTTTAAGTTTAGCTTCATTGATTGTTTTGAAATAATTACATAATTTTCTTCCCTTATAATAAGTAAATACTCACATTTCACATTGTTTTAAAGTAGGTATTGAAATTATTTTGAAATATAATTCTCTTGAAATATACGGAAGTTTAACAATAATAACAATAGTTTATTTTAGGTTAACATTGTATGAAAAATCTTTCTAAAACAGATTAAAATTGCATAATAATAACTTAGCTTCTATATATTGATTCAAGTATCATATAAAGTACTATAGAGTTTAAGCTTTTAGAAAACTGTTTTCTGATACGAATCTATATTCATATATACGGTAACTACTTGTTCGTTACGAAAGTTATATGTACTTTGGAGTAACGTAAATAACATATGTTTATTTTATTGAAAACTAATCCATTATAACATCTTGTTAACAACGGGGAATAAACTCAACATAAATATGAAGAGAACACTAATTAACGTCGAAGTTCGTATAATTTATAATAAAAATAGATTTTAGGTTAATAGGAGAAACATACGAAATAGTTTCGTCAAGTTGTGAAAGGGAGAAAAAAAACACGATGATTGCAATTCTTAGGTAAATTATTAATCAATAACGTTATAAAATCTATATCTTGAAGGTATTAAAACATGAATTAAGCTAATGAAATTATAAAGTAGATTGATTACTGAAGAAAACTATATTATGAATTATAGATAGAGTATTGCGTTATTTCAAAGTATTTTCATTTCTATCGGCGATAATATATAAGAATTACACTTTTCATTCTGAAAGTCGATAAGGTTATCAATGATAGTAAAATAAATACCCATATTAACTATAATGTCAAAATAACTTAGACGTACAGCGTAATCCAAGGGATAGATTCAGATTCAGAAACTATTGGCGCCGCATCTTGAAAATTAGCCGTATTTCTTACGACACGAAAATCCCACTTAACTAACCCAAGTAATACGTCGCTTAATACCTTTTCGAAAAACTTTTATAACCGTTATTATAATATCCATTGAATTATCGCGTACGGGTATATTATTATTACCAACCAAAATTTAGACATCATCTCTCTTATTATCATAGTTAAAGTAACCATTACTCATACTTGTATATCAGATTAAAAACTTGTAGAGCTGTCCGTTAATAAGTTAAATAAGAATAACCCATTCATCATATTTAAAGGTATGTCGCAAAGAATTAATGCGATAGTTAAGGTATCGTTAATAGTTTTCTCGTGGATAAAAACTTTATTGGTGGATTTCCTAAACATATTACTAGCTTCGAAGAATATTGTTTTTTAAACGTAAAAATAGATGTAGAACCGCTTACTGAAACCTTATTTTTAATAAATACACCTAAAAATAACGACTTGTATTGTATTAATATTATGATAGTAAACGTATAGAATTATTATCAAAGTGGTAGCTTCTTTCTTACCGTTATCGTTATTGCAGAGATAATAAATTTCTTAGAAGATTTTAACTATTTCCCTTAATCGTTTGAAATACCGTAAAAATAATTGATTTCTATATTAATAAATTTCATTTTTACGCAATTCACGTAATATTGTAATCGTCTATACTTTCAAGCACAGTTTCGTACTGAAAAATATGACCGCTTAGGTACAGGGCTTACGTTTAATTCATAAATAGTTAGAGCTGTTAGATTGATCGTTGGGTTTTTAGTCGAAATCTGAGGAGTTTAAGTTTTGTGTCATCGTTATCGGATCATTTGTCACGACTTTTAACGTAAAGTGACGTGGAACTTATATTGGTATCGTTTGTAAGGTTCATATCTTTAATTGGTTACGCGATAACGATTCCTCATCAGGACAAGGATTACATCAACATCGTAGGTGTACCGGTAACGATTGAAGTTACCGCATTATATTTATAAACGATGTTTGTACGTTGAAGTTGCATTGTATCGTATAAAAATTATATTCGCGAATAATGTTATTGTTTTGAGAAAACTTAATTCGTATGATTTGAGTTAAGCAATTTCATTTTAAAATTTATTATATTATATGATTCACCGCTTTAGGGTTAATCTTAGACTTTTCGATAGATAAAAAACTTCAAAGCTTTAGGGTTTGAATAAAGTTTGTTTAAAATAAAATTTTAGGTAATAGATATTTGAAAGTAATGAGAATATGGTAGGAAGAACAAAGAAATTTGTATATAATAAGGTTAAACTCTAGTCATTGTTTAAACGTCATCTGATATAATTTATATTATCTTGAAAAATAAAAAATAAATACTCATTAAGAAGCTATTACTGCAATGGTAATAAGGTGTTTCATGGTTATGTAATTATTCAAGTAGCGTAAAAGTGCTGAGAAGTACTGTAAGAACATTATGAGAGCATAATAATTGTTAGTTCTAGGTCTCAGATGATTATTAGCTCAGGCACCAGCGTATAACATCAAGCCGCTAAATATATGGACATATTAAAATGTTAGTGTAAGATATATAACTGGGTTTCAATATATCTTGAGTTCGTATCAACAGTATTGATAACAACAGTGACACATATTTCATCCTACGCGAAAAAAGCAAGCTATCAACTTAGACAAATTTAATAAAGCCAACGAGGTAAAACCGTCACAACATCTTACGAAAAAGGTTCGGGCGGTCTACATGGTTACGATATACTAACCAGAGTTATCCTACAATCTATCACTTGTGATATAAATTTAAGATTTATAGAATAACGACTTGAATATATCCAATAAACATATTTTATAGTAAATAGATACTTTGGACAAAGGTATTGATATAGTAGTAGTATCCTTAATGATGACAAAGTTCATAATTTTTGAAGATATTCCCTTTATAGATAATATGAATTTCTCCTTTTTGATTCATTGTTTAATGATACTGATTAATAAAATTGAGTCAGATGGGTAATTCAATATCATTAGAATCGTCTTATATTTAATATCAATTTGGAAGGCCTTTTTCGTTGCAACGAAGTCATATCTAATCGTGGTCGATGTAACTTGTTTATTGTATTGAAAGTGGGGATGTGGTTACTTTCAAGTTTGGTAGATCGCTAGTTAATTTGAAAACTAGTTTATATAGTTAACTACTTAGCCTGTACTCAAGTTTCCAATACATACTTTATATACTTAAGTTGCAGTTGATACGGTTAACTTATAGTTAGTATAATTAACTTACAGTTAGTATGGTAAACATGATTATGTTGTAATTAAATTCTATTTTAACTTTGGCGAATTTTTGTTTTTGTAAGTACATACTAGCATAGATAATAACTTATCTATAGTAAACACTGTTTTTTTTAGTTTTTTTTTGTGTTCTACTTGTATATTATTATCTTATTAGTCTTTTCCATTACTAGACTATATATATTAATCCACATCATGTGCTGATCTGTTTCTGTATTTATCAATACATACAGTTTAATTATTATTATATACAAAATTTCTATAGCTTTATTAGGTACGGCTTACATTATGGTGTTGGTAAGTCTATCTTTTCCGTTACTCTACTTAAATTTATTCGTTTCTCGGACTTTTTGTAATCCTTGATATTATTTTATTTTTCATATAACGTTTCTCATTACTTATAGAAAGCTTAAAATAGTATTTGTAAAAGTTTCGGAGGTTGATAAGAACTATGATATGTATAGGAGATAATCCTACAGATTTTTTAATAATACTCAACATATCAATGATTACTATAACGATATCTAATCTTATAATTATATTGTATAGTTTTTATGTTGGTATATTTCTTATTGTACCTTTACATTATATAGATGTTCAGTGTATAATGTTTCTGATAATATAGATTGCCTGTCGGATTGTGTTTTAACTAATAAATATCATAATAAACCAATTTAGAAATTAAGGTTGAAGTTTTTCGTAGTTAAATCTGTTCTCAATTTTATTTACTTTAACATCGTTAAATAAATTAGTATTTCGCTAATAAATTTCTCTGATTTGTTTCTTTGTCACTTAATATATTTGTCACAATTAGTAAATTCACTTTTTTGTAAATTTTGTGTTTGTGTTGTAATAAATAATTCGCAAGATATTTTCGGTTTTCATAATGTAGTAACACAATCTGTTTAAGCTTTTCATACAAGGTAACATTGCTGTTTTTTTTCGTTAGCGTTGTTGATTTTCGCTAAGCTTATATTTTCTCTTTTGTGATATGTGTCAAGGTACGTATTACTGACGTCGTCATTGTTATGGATACACATTGACAATATGTTGAAATCTCATTGTATGTCTTGAATTAACTATCCAGTTGGCTATCATTTTCCAAGGTTTGAATTACTTATACCATATTGTTCAATTTATTAAAGCTTTTGTTCTCTAGAAACAGTGTATTATTTGTTTGTAAATTGACAATATTAAAGTTTTGAATATTTACCATAAATAGCTATAGGTTAAATGATATTTTTTAATGATAGATTCGATTCCAGAGTGAGTTTTCACGTTAGAAACTAATGAATAATTGTTATCATTCATCCATGAAATGTTCAATTTATCATATTATCGATTATGTAAGAAATTTGTGTTTCTTATTTTTTTGTGAATTTCTAAAAGTATAATCATTTGATGATTGGTCTCTAATTATATATATTGTTGCTTCATATTATAGATATTATGTATCAATTCACCGTTGTTGTTAATGATTTAATTATTTTAATTATAACAATTGAACATTGGATTATCTTCTTTATTGTAAACAATTTATGAAATATTCAATCTTTCCATCATTATTATATTTTTATACGATTAGCCTTGAGTATTTCTTCAAAAAAATCTATTTATAGTTTTATCTTTCACTTTGTGAATAATTCTCATTTTAAAATTGTTTTGCTTCGACCGTTAAATTGTGTTAATAATATAAGATAAACGATTTCGTAAATGAAAGGGCCATCAATTTTAACTAAGTTTTTTCACTCCTAAGGTTTTTCCGGTGTAGTGATAATATCTTCAGTACGTATTTTAAGGGTTAGTCTATTCCTAATCTCCTTATTACGATATTCAAGTCATTTTATATACTTTTCCTGGTTTATAACCCTAGTCTATATCCTTCTCTTGAGTGTATATCCGTCTTTTCAGTGGTTTTATACGCCTTCATAGTTTGATTGACTTATTAAGGATTGGTATAGAAGGGTCATATTAGTATATTCTCTCAATTTGACGATTTTTATTGGACTCGAGCTTTTGTTTTGTATGGTTTAACCTATGTAATTTGGAAGGTAACAAGATTGTTCGCTATTTTTACTATTATATTTAGGATAGCAATATTCAATATTTCATTAGGTTTATTTAATTTGGCTGACATTTTTCATGTAAAGACTTTAATTTCAAAAGGTAAATATCATCATTTATTATTTAGGGTTTATTCACAATGTTAAGTGTATAATTCATCTAGTAATATGCTCATTGTTCCCTTAAGTTGTTAGGGTTATTCTATATATTAAAAGTAGTATTTATATGTGAAACAATAGTGGAGATTTAGTTTTTATTATATATAGGTACGTTTTAAGTACCGGAAAAGTTATTATCAAACCATTAAGGCTAACAGTATTATTGAGGTCTTTCATTACTATTTACAGTCCTATCATTAGTTTCTTAAACTTCCAATTTTCATTGTCAGAATATCATTAGCTTTTTATAATAATAAGTGTGTCATTTTAATTTTATTGATGTTTTGATAAGCTTTAACATGAAATTATTTATATTGAATGTTTTTTTACTTGGCATAACCTTTGAATTCCATTGTAATAAAGATGGTAATACTATTGTAAATAGGAAATTATGAAGGTTTCACGTATATATTAATTTATAGTATATGTAATGCGTTTATGCTATAACGGTTGTAAGAATTTTTGTATTGTAAAACATCATTATATAACTAACTATTTATGGTTGAATTTGGCCTTTTAAATAAACCACGTAAACAAAAACTTCCAAATTGAAGTTTTATTTTTTTAACGTAAATTTAAACCTACGGGGGTTAAGATGGGTTTTTGATAGTATTAATATAGTTTTTTAATAGCCTTTAGCATGAATAAGTCTATACTTTCATAATCTGATACTTGAACGATATTAAATAGCCCCTTTTCTATTTTTTGAATTAAACTGTCATTATAATTAATAAAGTTCCAACTTCGTTAAGTTTAATACCGTTGTTTTCAATTTTTTAAAATGAAACCATAAGTATTCCTTTTTTAGACTAAGTGAAAATCTTAAGTCGTTATTTTGAATTAGTATATATATTGGAATATTAAACTGAATGCCAAGATTATTAATATTTTGGTAATAAAGGAGGAAAATGATTAGTAATTTGAAAACGTATCAGATAATAAATTCAACAACTGCAATTGTAAACGTCGATGATAGGGAACAGTGTTTTTCAAATGTGTTAAATTTGATTTCAGTCTACTGGTATCCATGTGATTAAGTTTCGTAGTAATATTAGTATCCCCTTATAATACTACGTATCACAAAAGGCATTTTATTCAATATCGCATTACCTTGGTATTTGGTCTGATATACTAAGAAAATTCCTTCGTTCAAAGATCTCGAAAAGTAAATAAATTCATAGGTTTATAATCGTTATCATCGTTACAGCAATAAGCGTTTTCATTTATTGAGCGAAATAAAAACGTATATTCCGCTAGTTATAACATTTTTCATGTTGTGAATAATGGTTTCATTTTAATTATTAACGTTAGGTATATGTTTTTTATTTTTAATCTCTGTACCTTCAAAATTTACAATATGTTGAATGTATTTTGAATGAGAAATCAATGGGTATTATATATGGTATTTTATTTGAATTGGTATTTGATAGTAGTATGACATGTTAACCAATGACCTTATGTTTTACAGATCTAGTACATTAAGGTATTATCTCGACGAAATTTGTAGGGTTTACCTGAAGGACTCAATTTAAAGTATGTTTTTTCTTATATGTATTGGAGTTTAGCTTTTTGGTTTGAGCATTTTCGTTAATTGAATTGTTTAGGATTGCCTTATTTTCAATCAATACAATAAATGTGTTCGGAGATCTCATTGTCGTCGTTAAAACTATAAGTTAGAGGATATATGCTATTTAAACTTAGCATATATGTTACTACGATCGTCAACGAGGAATATATATGGCTAAAGAAGCTTTTAAAGGTAACATTAGCGTATTGTAAAGTGCATTTAAACTTGTTATAGCCCGTGATAATTTGGCGGACTCATTGGTATTATATGATTTGGTTAGGTTTTATATTCTCTATTGCTTATTAGCAAAGTATTAACTCTTAAAGCATCTGATGAAAAACATATATTTTGCTTTTGAACTTTTTTTGTATTTTAATATATGGGATCATTTGATGATCTGCTAGTTTATATGATTTTATTATTATATCTAAAGACTAACTGCAGACCATGGAACAGGCTAGTAGCCTGCTACATCATCAGAAGCTTGATATCCAATATATCAAGTGGGGATATCTCTTATGTAAGGACCCAGGGTTAGGGTTGGGACCGCATGGACCGAAGAGCAGTCCAGTCTATACTACATAGGACCGCAGGAAGTAATTATCGACTTCAGCGGTCCAGTACTGAAGATGGTATGAAGGCTATAGGATATAAGAACACGGCTATCGCCACATAGATAGTATTTCCTTCATAGCTCTTTAGTTGTCAATCTAAGTATTCAGTCTACACACTTGAATAGCCTAACGGCTAGTGATTATTCTATAGCACGAACAAACATCTTCTTGATATTGTATTTTTGTTACCTCTGCTACCTTACTGCCAACATAAACCCCCTGATACTTTCTATTTACTCACAGGTATTTAGTGTGATCATTACGGTTATGCGATCTTAATATCGTGTTCAAATTACTTTTGATACTATCGTAAATCGATCAAATTAACAAGTAGTTCTCAAGTACCAATGGTAGTAATTCTCTACTTTATAGATTGAGATACTAGAAAATAAACAATGGAGACCTAGTATTTTATTATATATTTAAGGGTAGATATTGAATAATGGTTGTAATTTAACGTCTATAAGGTTATAGAACTTATCATTTTGCTTCTCCTCATTATTACAAATCTTTTCGAAAGTCGTAATCTCTGCGTAATCCATATTTACTATAGTAATATCTCGAGGAACAAAGTGCCTTATGAGTGGTACAAACCCTTTAAATATTGAAACAAGAGGTGTTAAAGGTATTAATAATCTTGGTAAGCAAGGTTATTACCCTGAATAAAGTTTGAAAGGAAAAAGTTAGTGGTTTTGTTTAGGGTAAGTTTGCGTATAAAGCCGCTCCTTCCCTATAGTTGGGTTTGGTATTATTCACGAATTTACTGGAATTATACGTGTTAGGGTATTCTGAAATTGCCTTGGATTTAGTGATAGTTTTGTTGGTGTTGATAGGCATTTTAGCAAGATTTTGGCTATATCGACTAGTAGTTTTGCGAATTTATTATGTTCAGATAAATTGAGGTCTTATTGTTGTCAATGGTGTTAACGCGATAGGGGTTTTAGGCTAATGGGTTAAAAGAACTTATATGAGCTTATGTATAACTTTACGAACACATATGAGGGTATTAAGGGGTCTTATTGTCAATGCTACTATAAATTCTACCTTTTTATACTTATCAAGGAATTTTGTTTATAATGTAATCATATAGTACGTTTGTTCAATCATTTTTCTTTTCTTTTTGATGGAGAAATAGATTCCGCCATTTCACTTTTTCGCTTTCAGTTTTATTTTAGCCTATTTATCTGTTTTTTCTATATGTTAAATGATTTATTATTGAATTATTTATAAAAGTTTTTTTTTTGGACTAATAGGTTTCCAATTGATTTCAATTATATTAAAGTTTATTACAAAGTAGTTAATTGTATTGGTAAGATGTTTTGATGTAATAGTTTCGTTGTAATTTGTAAATTAAAGGTCATTGTCAAAGTATTTTACAAATACGGATTCAAAGGTTTTAATTGTTTTTTTTTATCGAGGTTAGTAGCTATGTTGATTTTAGCGTTGTCGGTAGTTATTTCAATAGTATGTAAGAGAAAATATTAGGGTAGTATAGAGGGAAGTGTTAATATAGGATGGTAGGTTTTAGATTGTTCATTATCATATTTGTTATTTAAAGTAGTTATAAGATTTAGTCATTTCACGATTTGCTATTTGTAATAATAATAGCGACTTAACCGTTTGCCAACTTTGGTGACTTAATAGCTTTAGTAGTAGTTTTTTGATTTGAAAACTTCGTGATTAGACAGATTTCAAGCTTTTTTTGCAGTCTATTCTAACGTTTTGCTTTCAAATTTGGTTAAATTGAAATTTCTTAGTATTGTTAATGGTGATACCGTTGAATTTTATGAATTGCTGCAAACAACTGCGTAGTTTATAAGCTTTCTACACTTATATACAAAGATAATTGCATAACTTGAAAAGGTATTTCGTAAAAATCTTATTTAAGCTCGTTTGAATAAACCGTAATAGCCGACAAAAAGTCTTTTCTTTTTACTTGAATTACCCGTGTTTAACGTAATAAACACTGGTTAGTATTGGTCGACTATTATCGTTGCAATGTAGTCAATTCGAATCTTTGATCAAAGTAATTAGTATATTATATTAAGGGTAGTAGTGTGGTTGTTTTTAAGTTTAGCAGATTGCCAGCTAGTCTCTATACTAATTTATATGGGTAACTACTTGAGCCGTTCCTAGTCTAAATTGGGCACTCATTATACTTATCATGCAGTTAATCAAGTCAACCTTTAGTTAGTGCAATGAACTTACATTATGTATACTTGACTTGGCTATACCGTAATTGACTTTTGTTCCAATATATACGTTAAATATAAACGTGTAATAAGATACGTACTAGCATCAAAGGTTTACGGCATAATGTTAAGATTTGATATTAGTATAGTAACCGATGATACATTAAAGATTCTTACCAAATAATTATGATTACCTTCATAATTTGTAACCATTTATACTAATTCCCGAAGCTTTTCCGAATATTTTTTCAATCTCGGAATGATTAAGGGAAAATCTTCAATAATAAATGTAATGATATTAAGGTATGTATATAAAACTTAATATATTAACAAATTCAGGTAAAACAACAGGAAAAATAATACTGTTAATATTATAACTAACGCTATATTTCATAACACTGTGAACGGGTTTATCAGCAGTAACTAGTTAATTATACGAATGAAAACATGTGTAAATTAGCTGATATATAATGCAGAAAGATAAAAATGCCTTCATAATTTTGAAAACCAATAACATAATAAATACGAAATATATATTTAGACCTATTGGCGATAAATACAGAATTAATAACGTATAAATTTGTGACGAAAAACTTTTGGGTACGAAATAGGTTGCAATTGGCTGGGGTATTACCGGTGAAAATGGCAAGGAGTTCAACAATTACCTATGAAAGGTAATTGGCCACATTGGCGCACAGTTACAAAACGGAAAATTGCCAGTGTTAGAATAACAATTAATTGCAATACAGTTAAGTTAACGGAACTGATTATAAGGTTACTATACTGATTGCAAATTGACTGTATTAACTGCAAATTAAGTAAAGTAGAGCGCCCAATTTAGGTGGAGCACGGGCTAAGTAGTTGCCCATACAGATTGGTGTGTAGATCGGCTAGCGGTCTGCCAAACTTAAAGAAAACACATTACCACCTTCAATGCAATACCAGTTACTTCGACCAGAGATTCGAATCGACTTCGTTGCAACGATAAAGTTCTACCAACCGTATTCTACCACTTTTTAGGTCCCCCATCAGCATTAATTACATTTTCACACCCGTCGAGGGCGTGTGTATAGTAGTATTGAATTAGAAAAGTGTGGTGTTGATTTGAAAAAGTCAGTACATTTGCAATTTTGTCAAATATGTGGGTGGTCAACCAAAAACGGTATGGTGGGTGCACAGGTCAGGATCCACAGTACATGACAAGGGTGTAACTTGTAGGCCTGATACCGTCGTATTGCGAAGAAAGGAAACACTACTTCACGGAGCCGAGGTCAAATCCGTGACACTGGGCGCATTTGGGCGCACGGCGTATAATCCTGCCTGTGCACAGGTACGCATTGCATACGGCAGGCAATATAGTCCGTGCCCGACAGGGTGCGCGTGACAGGGTGCGCGTAAAGCCACGCTCGTCCAGGGCAGGGCCAGCGGCAGCCTGGGCGTGGTACGGCTGCGCTTGGATCCGAGGAAAGAGGCAAGCAACCAAATTTGGCCAACACCAGGCACCATCGTGGCACAATGCGTAACAAGATGACGAGTCACAGTCCAGTGCTCGGTTGTGAAGGGGGTGGGGGTCCAAAATAGGAAGGTGGCAGAGGTGGTGAAATCATATTTTGCATTGAAAGTACAAGCAATTTGGCTTTCGGCTCGCCTGCTTCAAAGGCCCTCAATGGCGTTATCAGATTTTGTTTTGGGTGTATTATGCTTCTGTAAACCGGGGGCTGAAAAAGTGAACTACTAAAACGTTTAGTACCCAACAAAGATGTACTGATAGACACTTCAAGGAGAGATTTGCTTCTTTTTAAATTTTTTCGCCTTTATTGCAGCCAGAAACTCCTCGCAAAAGATGCCGAAACAGCAGCTGATTGCTGTAATACGGCAGCAAGGGTGTGTATTCTAGGGGTTTATGCAAATGGCTGAACTTACTCGTGTGTTACAGGCTGGTGCCTACTTAGTTAGCCAGGTACTTAGCCCTGGCCATATGCATGTCCATGCACATACCCATGCCTCGTGACCAGTTACATAACTGGCTTTAGTTGCCACCTGTTGTACCCTAGCAGTTCAGTAGCAAACTTCCCTTCTCTCTCCCCTCTTCATCGTTGATTATAGACAACAATCGACCTCCTTATGCGACAGCCTTAGGTCAGACCCATCACACCATGGCTCAAACCCATAATAAGTTTCATATAAGTTGAAAGGTGTTTGTTTCGTAATAATTATTGAGAATATGTCCTTTTTTGCACAGAAATAGTTCATATATCATCGATTGGTAGTTTTGTAGCCGAGAATACCTATCACCATTATTATCATTATTATAAATAATGTTGTAAGGACCTATTTTTGCCACGCAATATTGCCGCGTTGTATAGATAATATTGTTGTTTTTCAATGCTAATTGAATAGTTTTATTGTTGGTTTTTAATATAAGGTATTTTTGTTTGTTTTTAGCTGCGAAGATTGTTTTCATATTCTGTTTGATTGCTATCCCCAAACAATGTTTTATGGTAATGTCGTTGTTGTATTTGAGACGGTTCAAATCAGTGGAGCGATTTCAATTACCGTTGTTGTTATTGTTTTATAGAAGTTTCATTGTTTGTAAAATGAATTATAAAGTGGATTGGCGATGTTTTTCACAAAAGTCTTCCATAGTTTCACTTGGTTTTAGCGCATTGATCATTGTGTTTCATAGTGAAAGTAGCGCGAAATATAATATTATTACTTTGAGGTTTGTGTGGCTTTAAGAGTTTAAGTGGTAAATCATTGTTCTAGACCTAGTAATTAGTTTTCCTAAAATTAAGGCATTTTTTTATTCGTAATACATGTTCGCGGATCCGAGCTAGTACGGACAATCGAGTTTAGAATGCACAGCACAACTGCAGTAGCAATTATACCAAGCTCAACTACTGTATTCCTAATAAAATATACTTAGATAACTCTAAGTAAAGTGTTTTTTTTTTTGCGTGTTTCTTTTCAATATACATGATTCACAAGCTTACATATTTATTACAACCATATTGTCAATTGAACTCAAAGTTAAGAATATTCACAACAGTATAAACATGTATTTTTATGAAGCAAATTTGATTATGATGATATATACTTTTTGGACAAGATATATGTTCAATCTTTAACGTTTAAAATTACTGCAAAGTTTATATATATCTATAAGAACCTTTCCTTTATACTTCTCCTATATCAATGAATGATATTATAATCCGAGTCTCTCTTTTGGATAATCTGGCTCAACTTATAGCAATAATACAAAATCGATGAAAATTGTATTAACTTAATTGATCCAAACATTCAACGAACCAGAATGCATATTATAACGCTCGTCGCTAATTAAAAGTCCATTCACTAAACCCTTGAACAGTTGATTACAATAGAGACCAAACTAAGTGTTGAATTAGGCAGTAGACTAAACGAATTAGCTTATAAACTAGTGCTACCAAGACATTCCTTAGAACTATTCGAACACAATTTAATAACCCCATAACCATCCATAGGGATGATTAAATACAACGCTAATCAGAAACGAACTTTTAAAATAAAGATTACGATGTTATAGACTATTAAGAAAATGAAAGATAATTGCCTAGATTTAAAGCTATAAGCTACGAATAAAATGTTAAATAATATTTAAAATAAATACTCCAGCTAATTTTTTTTAATATGTTATGCGAAAGAACAGCATAATAAAGTTTAATAATATTAGAAAATAATCTTTCTAATAATATTGAAATTAAACTTAACTAATGAATTTTATTGAGGAAGTTCATACATATTTCAATAAGTATACAGTTTGCTAAATTTTCTATATATTGATTATTGATCAAATTAATTGGATAATTTTAATGTCATAAACATTAAATATAAAATTTTATTTAACCCATATGAACGATATTAATTGAGGAGGACATCAACAATCCTTTATAACCGGTATGTATTGGATATAACTGTACTCGTCTTTGCAATAACAACAGATAAATAAGATGTATGTTATTATAATTATCTTATTCGATGAAAACCTCTCTTGTCTACAATTCGAAATAATAAAAACAATAACAATTACATTAATTTTCTATTTAACACTAATACTATAATAATTTATATGGATTATATTTTTGTTTGTAAAATGTCATATTAGACATAAACTAGAAACACGTTTATGAAATAGATTTCCGTTCAATTAAAATATTACGACTAGAATATAGTGAATGTTACCATATATAATACTCCGAATATTACCGTACCATTTTATAGAAAATCATTTTCATACTTTTGTTTTATGATATCTTCAAATATTACCACTTACATAGAACTGAACAAAAAAAATGGCCGGTAAGGTTTCTGCCTATTCATGTAAACATCAAGAGTAGAAGAGTAATCGTAAAGATTGTGAGTGTATATTAAAGTAGATAGTAAGATAGATGGGGAAAGACGCATCCGGAGTGTGCACGCCTCAAGTGAGAGCTTATAAGCTCTCAACCAGAGTGTAGCACTCTACTATGCACTTTGCTAATCTCCTTTCTGGGCAGTGGCACTTTACCATACACTCTATCAATGTCACTTCGAGGCAGTGGCACGTTATTATATACTCTGTAAAAGTGCAAGCTATAGTGTGACACATTATCATGCACCCTATACAAATACACCTTGCAGTATGATAAACTTTCATATAAATTATAGGGTGGTTTCTATATGTTTTAACCATAGTAATATATAATAATATCCACATAGATAATCTTTTCGTCTTTTTCATACGGTCTGTATCCGTAATATGATAATTATATTATAGTTATAATACGATCCGTATCCGTAATATAATAGTAATGGTATAGTTTATTTCATCCTTCCATTAATCATTTATTCGTATAATTTATTCTTTAGTCAGTAATGATAACGGTATATTATTATCTGTTATATAATTTCGTTTTCGTAAATAAAGAATTAAGTTACGATTTCAGATTACTTGACTTTTCTAGGCGCCTTATTAAAAGTAGTGGTAGCTATAATACGTAATTCCCTTCTTTCGAATGTGTAATCTAGAGCGTTCAGCGTAGAGAAGAGTAGCTTTAATATGTTTTCCTCAATGCTATGCTGTTGTAAAGGCGTTTTTAATACGATATCAGGAACGCCTTACTTTGGCAGGAGCATTCCCAATTTGCTTTCAATAACGCCCTCATTTTAAAGTAGCACCTCTAATATGATGATTAGAGCGTTTTAGCCCCCCCCTAAAAGTAAAGGTTTGTAAAGCTATCACAGCTTGTCTTTTTTTAAGTTAAGTCGATAATTACGCAACTAGCCCGTCTTTATCTCAAAAATGTAATCCGGACGTTGTATTCGACCCTTCTCCTTGTTATATCCACATCCTTATTCGTTTTTCTTCTTCTTAAATTTGTGTGTCGAAATGTATATGTAGTTATGCTTTTTCTTTAAGCTGTGGTGCGGATGATGTATCCGGCCGTTCATCGTCTTAAAGATATAGCCCGGTTTATACATTCAGACCCTCCGTTTATAGGGATTAAATGAATTGCATATATCGGCCTTCCCTCTTTCGAAATAGAGAGTTGGATATCGTATTGGTACCTTTCTTCTAGGCTTTCCTCCTTTTAAAGTCGCGGTTTCAATGATGTTTCTGTTCATTTTTTCTTCTAAACTTATGCGCTAGTATACCATTGTGGCCTTTTCCAGTTTTAAGGCCAAGATCCGGATAATAAGTTTATTTCTTCTCTTTTATAAAGTAGAAGTTCAGTTTACGCATCCAGATTCTTTTTCTTTTAGGGTTAGGTATATTGTATATTTAGGTCTTTTTTCTTTGGAAGTAAAGTGCTGCATATCGTACTGGTGTCATTCTCTTCCTTAAGCTACACTTCCTATATTTTTTTGCCCCTTTCTTTTGTTAGAGTCGCGGTAAAAATAGTGTATTCAACCCTTTCTCCTCTTAAATAAAGAGCGACAACTCCGATAATAAAGTACTGGTTAACTTCTAAAATATTTTTAATACGTATATGATAGTCTCTTAAGCTTTTTTTCCTTTTTATATCGAATATAAGTAACTCCTAATCAATATTTGTTACAGCTAAAATCCTTTTGATCCTCCTAATACAGCACCTTATTAAGTCTGCCTATAGCAGTTATGCCCTTGTAATACGATTATGTTTACCACCCTGTATGTTAATTCTTTTGTTTCGTAATATTATACGTAATACCCTTAAAATCAAGGTATCCAATATACGCAACATTTCCAACGCTCAACCTTCAAATTTATTCCAAAAATAGTTAAACAAATCGAAATTAAAACAATATATACTATAATTGTTTATATCTTAATATTGTTAAAAAAATGTACATAACTTATATATTAGTACGAAAAGAGCAACGGTTTGCTATTAGCTTTTGAATTTCATTGTCCTATAAGTCTCAATCAATATGCTTAAGAACAGTTTTTTGAAGTATATTATATTTTGAAAAAGTCCATTTATTCGCTGGCTTTTTCTATGTCTGTAATTTGTGAAGCCATAGTAGTAAGAGTGCTATATGTGGCGGAATGCTTTGGAAGCTAATTTCTGAGTACATTTCAATTGCCGGAGCGGTATAAAATCTGATTTTTTGCAGTGGTTGGAAATGAGGTACGCTTAGGATGTCGGATTTAAAGCGTTTTTGAAATGTAATATTAAATCAGATTACGCGAAATAGATTGGTTTAAATAAAAAATTATATTATGTAGATGAAAAAGAAAATAAAATACGACAAAGCGTTTGAAACGAGGCATCTAACACTTACCAACGCTAATGAAATTCAAATAAAACGAAAATAAGGTGTAACTACAGGCTAGTCAAACTATATAAATTGGTATTTTAACGCTTTATAAGTGTTACATAAGCTAGGTACCCTGTAAATTTAAACTTTATAAGTAATAAACTTAAATAAATGGTGTAAGGTGAACGCGGAAAAGCGAATATGATAGTGAGAATAGGAAGGAAAAAAGAATGTGGGAAGGTATATTTGTGTGTATGTGGTGTTCAAAACGATATGTAAGGCTTAATAGGCGTATTTGGCCTATGGTGTACGTTTGGTTGGCGATTTGATTGTTGCTTTTAAAGTGAGATATAGTTGTGGGGGGCGTTTTAAAAGTTGTATCCTCGCTGTTTTTAAAGTCTATAAGTGGTTTGGATGTTATGTCTTGATTGTTTTCGATGTGAGCAGTTTGGATGCTGTATTTAAATTTGATAGGTTGTAACAAAAGGTTCCAAAACTTAGTAGTTTTGGCTTATGTAACCTAATACGTTATAGGACGTTCTCCGAAAAGTGCTCGGATACGTTGAAGCATCAACCGAGTTGATTGTGACGTAATAAGGCTTTTAGTAAACAGGGTATCAACCAAATTAACAATATCGTACTGAAGTTATCATTTTTAAAATCACTTTGCTTTACAATTTTTGTACGCTCCCATGTAATTTTTGTAAAAAGTAATATTAAAGAATGGACATTTAGGATCGCTATATATAAGTTTTTAACTCAGGTATATCTCTTATTTCACAAGCTGTCTGTAGTCGACCGAGTTGGCTACTGATCAGCATCGATAAAGCTTTTGCCTAATCACGTAAACGTAACGAGTAAAAGAGTTATCCTAAAGATTGGTAATATATATTAAAGTAGATAACAAAATAGATGGAAGAAGAGGTATCTCGAGAGTGCATGCCTTAGGTAAGAGCTTATAAGCTTTCAACTAGAGCGTAGCACTCTACCATATACTTTGCTAATCTCCATTTTGAATAGTGGCATTCTACCGTACACTCTACCAATACTACTTCTAGGCTATCGAACTCTATCATACACCCTACAACAGTGTAACCTGCAGCGTGACACATGATCATACACTCTGTAGGAGTGCACTTTGCAGCGTAATACCCTGCTATATAACCTACAAGGTAGTTCCTACATAGACTATTCACAGTTATAGATAATAATACCGACAAAAACCTAAGAATTCCAGAATAAATCCATATATTAACTCAATTAATTATTTTGAATTCACAGTCGAAAGATATAGCCCATTCAACTTTGTTAAACATAAAAACAAAAACTCAATTGGTTGTTTCAGATTTAAAATATTTAATGCATGATATATAATGAATGAAAACATTGTAAAACAAATTGAAAGCAAAAATCTTAATTTATAAACCCATCAACATATCCGAAAATAATCAGTATATAGATCGGTATATATACTGTAATACGGAATAGAACTTTAACCAAAGCAACCGAAGATACCTAAATAACAATCAAAGAAACCAGTATACATACTAGAACACGAATAAAGAAATAGAAAAGAACGACTGGAACGTAAACTAGAATATCAAACCAAGACAATATCAGTTTTTGTATTACAATAAAGCGTGAAATGAAAGCCTTCTATAAGATCAACTGAAATACAGGAAATTAATTCTATTACCAAGCTTCAGAGAAATTTAGACCTATATTGATTGCAAGAAATATTAATAACGATTAGAATAACTATCATTACCTGCTTCCAAAACTAGTTAACATGGTTATTATTAACTATAAACTTTTTATGGATTTCGCTAAAATTAGTAGTAACTTTGAAAGTTTTCACAAGAAACTTAATAATTTGCTTGATACAAAGACAATATCATGACTCAATATCCGCAAATAAATGCATATCTAACCTTCAAGTTTTAATTCATTGTTTCTAGTAATTTTGACTTAATACCTAAAAGACTTATACCATATATTCTAAATTTAGTTTCATACATCTCGTGAAATATTTAAAAGAATGTCAAGTTACTTTGCATTATGTTATCTACCTTATATACTATTATATTATTTGGTTATAACACACATAACTATGATAAAGAAGGAAAAAAAGAATGAACACCAAAAATATTTTCAATTTAACGGTGAAAAGGTTAATTTTTATGAAAGGTAATCAGAAAGTCATATATTAGAGAACTTTCATTGTGAGACAATGTTTTCACTGTTATTTTAGATGTTAAAAAGTTTGAATAAGCGTTATATCGCTTACATGAAACTATAAACTTTTTTTTAGTTGGTTTCGATTTTTTTTTTTGCAAATGTGATGTCACCTCTGCCAAAATTAATTTTTATGTTCCTCCAAGATAAAAGTTTCTACAATCAAAACGATAAAATGATTTAATTGAATATCATATTAATTCTATCAACAGTAAGTTCAAATACTTTAAAACTAACCAAACGACTAGAAAGAGAAATTCAAACTGGTAATCCCAATAAAATTAAAAAAAAAAAAAGCTACCGTGAAAATTATAGTTGTAATGTAATAAAAATACGGGATTTACGGCAAGTCAGATTATAAGTGAAGTGAATACTCCGTTATTGAAAATTATGATTAATAGGTGATATATAATACATAATAAGATATTAATTTTAATGAAATAGTACTTAGAGCGCGTTGCGGACTACAAAGAAACACGTTGAATGATAAAAATAAAGTTTTAAAATACCTTACACAGAATAAAGATACAGTTTCTTAAGAAAATTCAACACTAATCATTTATGCCTTTCTATATTATCTAGATGGTTACGACCTTTACTATTTCTGATACTATTAGGACTTCAATCCTTTCCATGTGATCAACTTTTATAATCGTTACCAAAAAATGAAATTTCAAAAGATTGTACTAGATATAAAAGCAATAAAATAATGAATAAAAAATGAACTGTAATAAATTATAATATGACGGGAAATTAGTATGAATAAGAAAAATTGTTATTAAGACGTCGTTAAAGCTTAAGTCATCTTCAGCATAACTAAAAAAAATTATTAGTCAAGATGACGACTATGCGTACAGTGGTTAAACTTATTAACTTTCACATTTTGAAAACCTTTCCTACATTTTCTATTTTCTTGGAGAATATGAAAACTCATTCTTTTAGCGTTAAAGTTAATGTTAATGATAATAATCTAGTTAAAGATACTTAAAGGTTTCTATGTATATTACTGTATACCCTTATAGATAGTATATATAGGCCAAGTGACAGTGTACTGTATTGTAAGGTGCCCTTCTGCAGGATTCATGATAATATATTACGCTGCAGGCTGCACTCTTTCAAAACGAAAAGTGCATCATATATGAAGAGCTCTGGAATAGTTATTCCAGACCTAACGGTAATGCGTGGAGCGGTCTAAAAGAGGTATTCAAAATTGGTACTTTTTGGGCAAGGGCTTATAAGCCCTCACCTATGGTGTGCACCTCTGGATGCTTCTTTTTCTAACAATCATCTTTTATTACCACACATACCAATTTAACGATTACTATACTAAATACATTATTCATGGGAGACCAAGGTTTTGGACCTTACTGACAGTTTTCTTTTGTTTAAAAATGTCGATACTTGTGATTTTATAATTCAATATTAAGTGTAATGGTAACGAAATTAACAAAGTTAAGAACTCTTTAACTTTATCGATTTTTCAATTTGTTGGATTTCAATAAGATTGGAGAGCTTCGAAAACCCGAAGAATATGGGGATAAAGAGTACTTGATATTAGAACCTATCTAGAATCGTTGTTATTAATTTCAAAACTATAATCAAACACCTCTAAAGTTAAACTTTATTTTTAATAACAACGAATATTTCAATTCTAAATTTTTAGGTCATGTCTTCTATATAAATAACAAACTCTTTGTTTATATTGTTGTTTGAGTAATCTTTTCAACAACGCTAAAGGTTTTACGTTGTTGTCGGAGAAAGATATTAAATACGAATTATTGATATTATAGATTGAAACATACCCAAAAACGTTGAATCTATCGTCTAGGATGTAATTATCTAATTTATGGTAATGGATTTTATATAAAATTTAGGATATTGAAGATTTGGATAAATAGGGTTTTATTAATGCTTTTTCAAGTATTACAAAGATTGAAAATTTATATGAGCTGCTTAGTAAAGCATATTGAATACTTGATTTAAATATGGGCGGTTTAATAAATTACAAATAACACCTTTAAATAACAGTACAAAGATTTAAAAAAAAATGTTAATTTTTATGGCCTATTATCAACCCAATTAACTTTAGCGTATATTCTTATTTGACAATAAAATACTCTTGCTTATAAAACACATGATAAAAATAGTTACAGTATACAAAAAAAACTCATTTTTTTTTGGAACAGGAATTTATTAAACAGCTAACGAACAATACTAAAGCACCAAAAATGTACCGTCGAATATTAATATGCCAGCTTTCCTATTATATATCAAAATTCTCGTTTGGTGTGAATTTGTTCAATAGGATGAGCCATTTGAAATTTAGGTATCATAAAACCAGAAGTAACAGTTAAATCTAATGACAGTCCTTCGATATTTCGCATCAACTAAGTTGAATCTTATATTGAAGCGATGACCGATAGATACATTGTAACACTGATAATAAGTTGTTATATCTTACCGCTACAAATGATTACAAAGGTAATTGAATAACAACTAAACACTCGAGCCCCTAAGTAGGAAAATTATAAGTAGGAGAATATAAAATATAAGTCTAGAAAATCATGTAAAATTGTTTGGGTGGGTAAAAACTATAAAAACAAACGAGATTTATTTGTTTACTTACGTACGTAATAAGTTATTAAAAATCTGAGTAAATTCTTTAAAGATGATAACAATACTAAAATGAATAGACTCTTTATAAAAGAAGTTATTAAATTGGTTTTAAATGTGTATTTAACTACAATAAAGTTGTTGTTATGATTGTTGAACTCAAAATAATTTACAAATTGAATGAAAGCATTATAAATAAGACATATACAGATTCCAAATAAGTCAGTTCAAAGTATAATATTAAGGTAAAAACTGGATTCCTACATCATTTTGAAGATTCAAATCATCAGTTAACGATTAGCAATTACTTAAACGGCAAATTTAATAACAAATACTACTAGTAAATTCATTCTTAATAAATTTAATAATACTCAAACATATACTTAGTCTATGACTAACTTGTTAAGAATCATTTTACTAGATTTACCTACATAATATCGGAATAAATATATATGAAAAATAGTTATACGGTACTTGTAAATCATTTATCATATTAACCAACTAAACTATATACTGAGTTGAAACATGTTAGTTACAATTTACGTCCAATATAAATATTCGATTTTTAATTTATGACCCTTGTTTGTGAATCTTGTTAACACGTAATAAAGATTTTGGTACAGTTCGTATACAAATTCACGATATAAGTTTTGCCGGAATGACTAGTTTTGTAAAAATGGAATAATATGAAATTAAGGGCTTGAAGTATTGGAATTGGAATTTGTTTAAAACTTTGATTAAAGTAGGATACTTTGATTTTAATGGATCGATAATTCGTATGTATAGCATTAACGATACTAATGTCATATATTTGAATTTTTCGTAAAACGTATATAATAGTGGAATGGCTAAAATCAAGATAATTTACATCGTAAAGGCTTAGTAACAGCTTAACCAGCGCTTTTTCATCAACTTCATCACAATCATATATTAGTTAAAAAATTGTTGATTTTGGACTATAGGTGAGTGGTACAGCTATTCCCTACTTGCCTTTCTTGTGCTTGTTGTTGTACATACTTTTCTGCAATCTCTGCCGTCAGTTTTAAACCAAGTTTTTTTCTTCTTTATCCTGCAATACAGAGAAATACTACTACCACTATTACGATTCAATAAGTGGAAGCTGTAAACTACCAATTAAGTTGAAACCAGATGTTTAAGCTGTTATCAGACTTTATTGTTTTTAATAATATTTGCACTATTTGCAGAGGATCACTTTACAGCAATCAAAACACTAGTCTTTCTTTTCTATTAACGATACAATCGCCAGCTTTTTTTCCCTTGCCTAATTTTTACTGTGAATTAACTTTCTTCCTATAACTAACAGGTAATTATAAGTCTTGCTGGCCGATTAGTTGTTACCTAATATTCCTCTACATAAAACTAGGTATTAATAATATTTTACATTTTCTTTCCGCATTACCTATTACTTTTACAGCTACGTTATCTGACATTAAGCTATTCAAAATACATTTCCCTTTACTTTTACTAGTTTTTACTCGGATTTATACCCCTATTTATTCCTTACGTCAAATAATGTTATTAGCTGTTGCCTATACCCCTATTAGAGGAACTGTTAAACGCCCCGTTACGGTAATTTTAGTCGCTCTTGATAATGAAGGTAATAAGTTGGAACGCCTTCAGCAAAAGATGGATGAAAGCTTTAGTAAACTTGAAAATCTTGTCGAAAGCCTCTCTCATCATAAAAATAATGGTCTTTATTGGCGAGAATCACCTAATCGTCTTTTCCGGTAAAAAAAGCTTTATCTTCTTGGGCGATAAGAGTTATCTTATGGTCCTCAGCAGTAAAAATCGCCTTATCGTCTACGTTAAATAAAATCGCCTTCTCGTTCTTCTTGTAAGGATTCACGATGTGTTTACGAGGACGAGTAACGAGTCCTCAAGACGG
Source organism: Anisogramma anomala (assembly GCA_038502455.1). Taxonomy (NCBI): domain Eukaryota; kingdom Fungi; phylum Ascomycota; class Sordariomycetes; order Diaporthales; family Gnomoniaceae; genus Anisogramma; species Anisogramma anomala. The sequence continues at coordinate 30,729,592 of JASMMZ010000005.1, forward strand.
ACCATAATACTTGCGAGTATAACCGACGAGTTCGATAAGACGAATGCGACTTTCCCCGAGAATACACTCGCCTTACCCGAAAATCTTTCCAGCTTATTTCTTGATACTAGATGGAGATTAGTTGTTTAAAGCGAAAATATATGGGAATTTTTAACTTCAATATCTTAATCCGATCAACTTAAGCATTGTTATAGTAAATAAGAACGTTATATTTACCGATGTCTATAGTTTTTGCTAAAGGTTCAACACTTTTACGAAACTAGATCTAGGCGTTAAAGGATAACTGGTTCAGATGTTTTTGACCCTTATATAAGTTTAGCAGTATAAAAGTAGAATTTTAGGCTTACTTTTTACGATTAACGAAAAATTTTCTTACTAGATTTCCCAGAAATTATATATACTGTTGGAATAGCAGTTAAATAAAGTGCAGTCAAGTCAACTTTACTTGCAGTAAACTTGATTGTACTGTACTGACTATAATATGAGCTTCAATTTGTAGGACTGCACTTCAAGTGCAGTGGAGTAGGTGTCCACTTCAAAGTGTAGCAGAGGCCAAAGCGTTTGATCATACAAATTAGTGTATAGATCGGCTAGCAGTCTGCCCAACTAAGAACTTTAACTCTCCAACCAATAATAACAACGCAGCACCAGTTACTTCGACCACAGTGATTCGAATCAACTACGTTGCAACGATGAAGCCTACCAACAAATACTTTTATTACTAGGCTTGCTATAAATACTAAACGAGCAACTAACAAGTATCGCATTATATTTTTTTGTTTACGGGATCCTTCAAAGAAAAAATATGAATAAGAAAAGCACATTTAAACTAGGATAAAATACTCTCGAGTTATCTGAATCTTAATCCGATACAATAACAATTGGCGAGCCATTATAATCGATATTTAGGTTAAGTTAAACGTTAATATCTAATAATATTTTAAGCGTGGTTTTTGAGTAATGTTTTTCCAATTGAAATAGGATTACATTTGAGTACTTGGCTAATATACTCCAATTACAAGAATTAAATCTATTTTATTTCTAAGAGTATAACTTACTAAGGTTAAATTATATTAGGTTTTTTGAAGTTTAAGGTAACATGTATCGTATAAGAATATTACCGCCTTTATATATCTGTAATGGATAAAATATATTAAATTATAGTTTTGATGGATAATAGAAAAATGAAAGGAATAGTAAATCAAATTTGACTCAATATAACTTCCATAAGTAAAGTAAAAAGGAGATAAATTCATGCCTTCATTTACATCAATACTTACAATTTAAAAGTTGTTTATCTTTTTTGACGCTTGAATCATATTTCCGATACCTTATCAAGGTTACTAAAGCTGTGAAACAAGAAAATTCGTATGTAAAAAGGTCTTCCTATCCTCGATTCTAATATTTAACGACTATTTAGTAGTTTCGAATCAATTACATTTCATTATATATTGAGCTGAAGCTAAAATATCGGATACATTATCATTGGTCTTTCAATAGGGATAACATATTAACTCTACATAAAAAAGAATTTTACATAAACTTAAGAGAGATACCGGAAACAAAAATACTGTTTTAACATTGAAAATCGGCCGACTTTTTAAAAATTTAAATAGTTTGATTTATAACCGAGGTTCAAAGTGTTATAAACGCTTGGTTTCACCTATATATATCGTTTAGGAACTTCTTGCGAACGTTTATGATAAACGTTATTATTTCGGTCCTTCACGTATACTAATATTATTAAACGTCCTTGATTTTCGCTTTAAGCATCAACTTGTTAAAGTTTATTATCTAGATTACCTATAATATAGTTAATTACAAAACAACAATTCAAAACCTATGGTTAAAGATTAGCTAATTTAAGTATCTAAAAACCCTATATTTACTATTTATATGGATTTTATCGTCGCTTTACTGGATGTTTCTTTATCCAAAATGTTATAAAGTCTATTCATACGGAAAGAATTCAATATAATTATACCCTTTATTTCCATAAATTCCATAAAACCCCACTTCTTTTACGAAAGCATACTATATATACTGTGGAAAAACAGGTTGCTATTCTAATGAGATAATTTTTATTGTTTAAATAAAATAATCCGCCAAAACTATTTCCGATCGAAATCCTAAATTCCTGTTAATCTTTTGGCAAAGTCGTTAAAAAAGCTTTCATATAAAGTTATTATTGATAATAGCTTACTGTGCTTAGGTAAATAATAAGTTAAAGACTCAATTTTTAACATTCGATTTACGATTATATATATATAAATATATTAATTAATTGTATATTAACTGTATTCCTGCCTTACAATGTTTTCTTCATAATGCCAATTTTTGAATATTCAACGTCCATCCTTATGAGTTTTCATTCGGATTGAAACTTCGTTCACTAGTAGACTATCTTATTCTCTTTATACCTTAATAATAAACCAATATTCGTTTTGTTAAAAACATTCAAAGCGTAATTTTAAATTAACAGTAAACATTTGAAATGTAGAAACCACAGAGAAATACAATGAAAATCAACGTTTAAATAATTTCAACGTTTATAATCAAGTTTAGCTTAAAACTATCCGAGCTTATAAGCCTTTTTATCGCTAAGGAAAACTTAATCCTCCTTGATTATGCCCTTTTACTATTGTAAATAAAGTCAGAAATCTCGCTTTTATTTGAATTTCCCTTTAAACTTATGGATTTATCCTACAGTTAGAATTTTATAATTAATGCTAGCAAGTAATGATAAAGTATTTAAACGAGACATTTCGCCTTCAACGATTGTTAAATATAAAGGTAACGAAAATGAATAAAAAGTTTAAAAAAAAAACATGAGATAAAAGGAGTATTTGGCGCCGTAAACTAGGTTAATAGGAATGATATCCAGTTAAATAACAAAATCTTACAGCAAATTTCGATAAATGGGTTTGTCTAAAGAACCTAAAACATTGTAAATAATTGATTAATGACTTTTAAAAGAGTTTGAATTCAGTACTTATAAGTATCTCTAGTCGTATGAAGATCTTTGAATAAAAAGATATTCTTATGAGACTATTGGATTGTAATCTTTATGATGGTGATATTATGTTTTCTTCTGTTTCCCAGAAAATGATTGGACTGAAGCGGGATGGTACAGCTGTACCCCACCTGCTTTACTTGTGCTTGTTTTTGTAAATACCTTACTGCAATCTCTGTAGTCCATCATAAAATTAGTTTCTTCCTCCTTCATTCTTAAATATAGAGAAACACCATCACCACTATTATGATCAAACAGTTACGATATATCAGTTATAGTACAAATTCAAAATCCAATTTATAAATATTATGATTTTTGATAAAGGGCCAGAACAGTAAATGATGTATCTGGATCCAGAATTCTGGAAGGTTTTTATTGATTTATCAATTTATGAATTAATAAATCCTATAAGCGGCCCATTTTTCAATAACTTCATACTATTGTATATATCGAAATACTTATAAATATCGTTTATGAGAGCATATCGTAATATAAGCAGTATTTACAGAGTAGAAATCAAATTCACTAGAACTTTGTCAAATGTAAAGGAGTTATGCGGAATATATTCATTTTTAAAGTGTACTATTTAATATTCAGATTTCATATAGGTGTTTAAATGTTGAATTTATCTTATAACGTTACTCAACGGTTCAATATTTCACTAGTTGAGGTCGATATTTTTATCAATTGACGAAGTTTATTCGAATACCCTTTTAAACTCGGTGGAACCTATAAATAGCGCTTTAAGATAAATAAGATAGCTTTTCAAGAAACCTATGAGAACATAAAAATCAAGAAGTTTCGATAAATCGATGCCAAGAATAACCCAGCAAATGCAATAAAAAAGGACACGTCGAATGAAGTTTTTGCAACGTTTATAAATGATAAAAACTTGACTCTATAAATCAAGTGTTATGTGAATGGGTACCCAGACCGAGTTGAAGTCCATGACAATAAATAAAAGGAGAGGTAAGGGAACTATAGGAAACGAGAAATAACCAAATTCATAATATTCATTTTACCAATTGATACAGCTAAGTTTGTATATATATAGAGGAGTTGAAGTATCAAAGCAGTGAAATATTCATTTCTGTAAATGAAATTGTTGATCATTGATAATACTATATAAATGTTATAAAAAATAGTGGTAAGCATCTTCCTTACTAGTTGATTGTTTTCAGAAACGTACTGACATTACAAAAAGAAAAAGTATCCAATGTAAGAAAAGAAGTTAATTTCAGTACAGTTAAGTTGACTGTGTTGACTGCAAGTTGATTTCATTGTCTGTAGGTTCATTTTGGGGTGGTTGCCAATTCACTATGGAGCACATGTCAAGTAGCTTTCTATACAAAATAGTACGCAACCCAGATAGAGAGGTCTACCAAACTTATAAGAAGACCTCCACCCCTTATTATTTTCAATACAGCCTGTTATTTCGACTACGATTCGAATCAACAACTAGTTGCAACATATAACGACCTATCAACAATTTCAATCAACCTAAAATCGCCAAATACGTGAATTATCGAAATATTATGGGAAGAATCCTGAAATCGGAAAATCAAATTAGGTTTCCGACAAAATATTAAGACCAAGACGCTGAAAGACGAACTCAACTTTTACAAAATAGATACACTAAAAATTTACAAGAACTTTGAAACATTGATTATTAACTTTTACAATTTCTCAAAATAAAAATACATAATATTTTTCATATTATTGTATTCAAACTTACAATATCTAAAACCAAATTAAACAAAAAGACCATATTATAAAATGATGAGTTCAAATACAAAGTAAAAATAAATTAGGACTGAGGTAATAATAACACGTAATATATCGTTAATTTAAAAGATTCAAATTTCAAGCAAAATATGGGCAAAATTATTCAATACATAAAAACAAACGTAGTATATATCATAATGATAACATAGTTTAAACTTAAAGACAAACATCAACTTGTCATACAATTTACCACGAAAATTAAATTACAATCAAAACTTTGAAACCCAGGCTTTGCGGCTACCTTAAATAGCTTCTAGCAAATTATAACCTATATTTCGATAGCTACACGACAAGTTCAATCTTGACTTTCTCTACCTCCCATAGTTCAATCACCTCTAAATTATTGATCTTACAACGCGTCGTATGTAATATTTTTTATAGTTATATATTAAGTTGTTTTCGAATAATATAAATCCTTTTCCCGATAAACTACAATTTGTTCTTTAAATTATAATGCCAAAAGTCTATATTTTATCATTCAAAAGTACTGATACTCTCAACATCAAAACTTAACCAACCAAAACAAGTAAATTGAACGTAATAAGAGAAATTGAATGAACAAACATAATAAAAATGAATTTCGCGATCTTTGCAATCATATTTAGCAAAGTATAGTAACAAAATCATTAAATATAGCGAATTAAAACTTAACTCGTTTTTAGGACTTTCGATAACAGGAAAGAAACTTTTACATTCTACTAAATATAACGCATTCCGCAGGATTAGTTTAGGAGACCTAATCATGACTATAGAACAAACAAAAACGAGGGTTTTCCTCGGTAAGAATAAATGAAGAAGGAAAATAATTCTATAAACTTAGCAATGGCAAGGTTAAAAATGGCCTAGCAGGTGAGTTAGACTACTTGAAGCCTAAAATCGAATATATTGGGTGTAGAATATTGAATATCAAGAATATATTGATGTTGTAAACTGTGTGATAGTGTTGGTTAGATCTCTATACGTCAGCCTAAGAAGAAGACTGTATTCAGAATATTAACATTGTTAATATTGATGATAGATAGTTAAGAGGGAGATGAGGCATCCAGAGAGTGCACGTCTTAGGTAAGATCTTATATACTCTCACTCGGAGTGTGGCACTCTACCATGCACTTTTCCAACATCCCTCCTAAGGCGTAACACACTATCATGCACTCTGCAAGAGTGTATATTGCAGAATGACACGTTATTGTGCACTCTGCAAGAGTGTACCATGCAGCGTAATATACTGCCATATGCTCCGCAAACGTGGTCCCCTATGTATACCAACTATAGTAATATATAATAATATCTGCAGATAGGTAAGATGATAAACTTAAGATATTGGTAATAATTGAAGCGTTTCACGATCATAAGATTTGTTAGATATTTACAAGATTAAAAGAAAAAGCTGAATCAATAAGGATACATTTATGACCCTTAAAAAAACAAATGACCTTTAAATAACAATCGAAGTATTCACCTTAAATTACCTCACTTCTTGTCATTACATACTACTTAATCTTAACATTGTTCAATACTTTTACTTTTGTTAATAATTTCATAACATAATGATTCAGTAAACCTTTATTTATTTAAAGATTTGAATTTCACCATCGCCAATGTTCCAAACACTGTATTAAAGGGATTTGAAAAACAAGTAACTTTGAAAAATTCACGTAATAAAAACTAATAAAGGAATATATTACTATTGAATAGATAATATGATTGTACGTTTTATTTTTCACATTTCTAATGACAGGAAACAATACTAGCTACTATCATAAAAGTATTAGCGGCGGCAACATGCTTTATATTTACTGTAAGCATAAAGTTAATATAAATACTTCAATCTGCATGATTAATTTATTTCGAAAATTTCATTCAAACCCATCGCATTTGTATTAAGTGGTATTTCATTTAACTTATACTTAAAAGAATAAATATAATGTAATAATAACCTATAATGAAAAATTAGTTCAGATTAATGCTTATTTCTATACTGAAAAGGTCAAATTACTCCCCTATACGTTAGGCAAACATGATAGTCTATATTTATGCAACTGATCCAAACATAATATTTCGTCTATCCCCTGATTATGAAGTTTCAATTTTAAACTATACCATGAAAGTACGATTTGAAACGATACCGGATTCGCTGATAATGAAAAAAAATAAAAACTTATAAACATTTAAATGTGAGAAGAACGAGAATTTTGATTCTGTATGAAGTTATTTTAGTCTTGGTAATGCCGATAATAATGCTTGAAACTTAAGTGTATCTATGTAAAAAGCTATTCCTAATAGCTATTCACGAGCCAGAAATACAATATTTATAATGATTTCTTTCTAATCACATTCCAATCATTAACACTATCGAATAATGATGTAAGTTGACTTAGACATATTATTCAAAAAATTTATGTCAGAAAACTTTTGTCTACTTGTGGATTTTACAAAATACCTACCATATATATATTGACGAACCGGTACTTTAAGACGTATCATTTTTTAATCGTCGATATTAAAATATTATATGAACAATTAAAAGATATAAATAAATTTAAGAAAAAATAGAACCATGTAAGGATAAATAACAATATGCTCGTATATTGTCAAAACGAAATTTAATGGCCAAAAGTAAAATGAACCATGGGGTCATACATTTTGAGGACGTATTAGCTAGCTTACAACAATAAAAAAAATTAATTATTGGGTAATGAAATTATTGGTATAGAGTTCTTTTTAGAAATACATATTATTTCATTCATGAAGTTCGACTTTACGTCGATTTGGTTTGGAGAAATTTTGCAACTTTTGTGACACAAACATAATGTTTCAATATAAATTATAAATTATTAGTTACTTGTTGTCTCGAATTTACCAAAAAAATTTCATATCATGTCTATATTGAACTATGAAATTATTGAATAGGAAATCTTTTCTACAGTAACAGAAAAATCTCATTGACTAACGATTACTCAGATATCAACTATAAAAACGTTAAATTTACTCTTTTACATTTTGTACGGCTCTAATTAAGCATATTGCTTATGAAAGTAAATTTGTTTCAAGTATAGTTAAAAGTTGCATTTTTATTACTATCACAAAGCTAAATATAACAATGAAATCGTAATTATAAGCGAAATATCCCCCTGTAGAAACGAATAATTTTATGATAATTTCATACGACAAGAATACAGAGCGTAATATTTAACATAGATTTTGAATTTATTATTTCAGGCCTTCATTCGAAGCTTTAACATATTTATCCATAAATCTGGATGAACATTATACGGCGACCGACTAGTTAAATACCTCTTAATCCTATATAAGTAATACGATATCAATTTCATACTCGTGTTAATAAAGATTTTTTTTTTTCGAAATTCATTCATTTGAACAACAATGATAATAAACTTATGTAATTGGACTTTTTGTATAAGCATCACAGACTTATTTTCTCAACGTGTTGAGAATTTTATCAGATTTGATATACGTTGATTTATAAATCAAAAATTGAATTCAATTTTGAGTTGAAATACTACAATATGTGACCTTTTTAAACAGAAGATTATACATCATAGGAGATGAAAATATAGTTCATCTGCATTTTAATAACCCTAAAACTATGTTATGGCAATTATTACCAATAAACAATTATCAAATATTAATCACGTTATTTTAACAGAGTTGGTATAATACTTGTGATATACGGAAAATCAAAAGACAACTGATTCTAAGAATGCTAAAATTAACTTAAATATATTTATATTTATATCTGACAGATAATAAATTAAAACTTACATTGGAAGGTATTCGTAAATTATTTCCCCCAAGTATTTCTCTGATGATGTCTAAACTTGTTGAATGTCGCGTAGTTTGAGGTATTAATTGTAACCAGAATTTGTTGGATATTGTTTATAGTTAAATCAAGAGTTGGTTTTACAGTATTTCATTGGAGTAAAATAAATAAGAACGAACGTTGAATATTGTTTTATATGGTTGAACAAAAAAAAAACTAAATATATACAGTACTCATAAACTAACTGTAATAATTACAGATATCGTTGTAGTAAATTGCACTGATCCTTCAGGTAGTATAATAAATGCTAACCTAACAAAAACTTAATATCCATCCTCCCTAACACATTTATGAGTAGCTTTCATATTTGTTAGTATTACCATAAGAATTGCATATAATTTCTTAATATCGCTGAAAAACTCTTTAAATAGCTCCCGCCATAGCTAACGTTGAAGGAACCAAATTGATGCCGCGCGCCGTCGATACGATTGCAAAAGACGCTCAACCTTTGTAAGAAGATTAAGGGCTCTAGTAGATACGTTAGGTAACTTGATCGACTCTAACAAAAAATAACGCAGTTGTGTACCGATTTTAATATTTTAACCTTAAAACTCTTTACAAGGTCTTCGATACGCAATGACGTGACTAATAGTTCGTAAATTCGTATATCAGGTTTACGAATAGGATATTAACACTTTTATTGTTTTTTCCCTATGAGATCAGCTTTACAAAGTAACTTATTCTGATATAATATATCATAAGATACGTTACTATCAATATTACCGCCAAGAGCCAACACATTTGGTCGGAAGGGCCTCCCCTAAAGCAGGTGAAACAAATTTAAAACGCTTCTCATACGCCCTATCCTGCCGTGTGAAATTACTTTATGGTGTTGAATTTTCTCATAAATATATTAGCTTATTATATTGTATCTCCACCTCTTCCTTTATGTTACCTCGAAACCCCTTTCACTGCTTATAGAAACGATTATATGGGCTGTTGTTATGAGTCGTAATACGATATCAATGATATTAATATCGTAAAGAATTTCACTGTTTCTACTAAAAATGCAACAAAATATTTACAATAGCGTGAGATATCATCCATTTCAATTTATCGCTCTGTTGAAAATAGCGGATAAAACAAACCTATGAGTTTTAGTTGAGGATTTAACGGACCATAAACCAAATGTCAAAGGTTATTCCCTCTATTAAGCCCTCTTTCATTGTATATAATGAAACTATTATATTATTAAATCGGTAGAGGAAACCTTTACATGTCTTTTTATTTGTTGTAACTGTTGAAATAGCACTACATACAGTGCAGTAGATCAACTTTAATTGCAGTAAAGTTGACTATACCCAACTGCAAGTTGAGTGTATTACTATGTGTCGACTTACCAGATTGGGTGTAAGTAGAGTACAGTATGCTGCGCTTCAACTTAGGGCATAGGTCAAGCAATTGGCCGGACAAATTACTATGTAGACCAGCTAGCAGTCTGCCAAACCTAGAATAATACATTCAACACTTGATCAATGCAATACTACTGTTACTTCGACCAATCGAATCGACAACATTGCAACTATCTAAGTCCCTACTAATACTAATCAGTACTTATTAGGTTAAGCATATATTAGCTAAGTAGAAGAAGAAGATACTTTCCGGTTGTTATGCTTTATGTTAAAGTTAGGGTAGAGGAAAGATTCTTGCGAAGAGCCTCTACCATTACGTCGGTTTTTACGGCAGAAAGTAGAGAACACTTTTAGGTTGCGTTGGTTTTTATGGCAGCTTAGACGTAGCGACGGTATCGCTATCGAAAATACTAAGAAACTTTCATTGACCTTTCTTAAAGACGTTGAAATTGACTGTCAGAGGTTTTCAAGTTCGGCAAGTTGGCAAACGGCTAACTTAGTACTACTAGAGGTATTACTACTATGAAAACGAGTCAGTTTTTACGTCAAACAACCTACAATAACAAACGACCTTCGACCTTACCCTTTACACCAAACTTTTATCCTTACTTTACTCTTTTTACTTCCCTACACAAATTCAATCACTGTGATAGATATTATAAGCAAAAAACACCGAGAATCGACAAGTCGTGCCGAAAAACCCACGTTTCGCAACCCCGCGCCAAGTCATCAAATTACCATGTTTCCACGCGACATTAAGCCAAAACATCAAGTTCATACGCCCAATGATCACAAAATCCCTTGTTCTACGCATCCTGCATAAGCAAGCACGGTAGGATGGCTTCCGAAAGCGCCCACTTTAAAGTCAGTATCGATCCTATTAACAAAAAAACAATCAAAGTCCTCAGATACCTTTTCACCAAGTGCTATAACCACAACCTTTAGGAATAAAACGTTAATGAGGACTTAACCTAAAAATACTTTATTAATTTCGACAGTTGTTATATAATAGAACATTATAATACTGACGATCTTCACTACGTTTTTAACAACTTTGGTAACCTATTTAACGACTGGGCTATTACTATGGGAATTTTAATTTAAAAAGTGGTTAAAATAAGGATTAAGGTAGAAATTATGTAGCAAGGACTTTATATACCACTATAGAGTAATATAAGTCTAATATAGGAACTTTTAGACCTAGCATAACTTTAGAAACACCCTTAAGATCTACATCCTAAAGTAAAGAGTATTAAGGAACCTCATTACCTTTACACGCGATTCAAGGGACTTTCCCTTTACCTTTAACTTAGTTAATCTTCTTTACGAGCTGGCGACGAGGAATCTGTTAACTTTCTTGGAAATTTAGCACATTTACATAATAACGCGAAGTATACCCTTAGCTGTGGCAAAACGCATAAAGTAAAGGCCGCCAACGCAGCAAATTTTTTTGATGTCGGCGCTATATACTAGTCAATTAAGTAAGATCGTTATATTTTCCAAAACCTTTAAATACCTACAGCCTCCTAAAATTTAATCGACATTATCCTTGAAAATTTATCCCCTTTAGTTTTAACTACATACGAAAGCTCACTACATATCATATTATAAGACTTTACCCCTCAGGATAAGCGATTTGCAATTATCCTTAATATTGTATTTCGAAAATTTTTAGGATTAAATTACTAGGAAATACTAATTAAAACTGGGACAACTATCGCGAATTGCCCGTAAAACTTGTTAGGGTGTTTGATATTGATTATAAGCTGTTTACAGACATAGTGAAGATTTGGCACGACGTAGAAAGGTATAACAGAAAGTCTAATAATCTTCCTGACAACATGATAATACCATTCCTAAATATATGTAAGTGAATAAAGGTTCCCCTTTTAAGTTTTCACTTCATATTCCCTGAAATCTTTATAAGGCATGCTAGAGACTACTGCCTAATCTTCTTTACTCGAGCCACTACGTTCCGTAAAATCTATAATAGCATAAAAAACTATTTTGAACACGACGTCCACCTTACGTAATTCTACGTAAATTAGGCTACTACGAGGTGCATAACGATAATAGCTAAATGAAAAAAAAAAGGATACTCCAATGGATATGCTTAATCAAATAATCGATAGGTTAATACTATACTAAGAAGCAACGAGGAAAACATGTGTTAGCGAAGCCACACTTCGCGAGTAGGTACGAATAGTAGTTACGGGAGTTAAAGAATTTGAATACGCTCTATAACGCTTAAATACTACTTACGAAGTATTTTTTAACTTCTTAAGTTTTTCGTTTGCTACTATAATGATGAATATACCAAACTCACTTGATATATACTCCTTAGTCGACAATTTTCCTAACGTTTATAAAGAAAACTTTACGTTAGTTTATTATATTAACCGTAAGTACAGCCACGGGCGTACTTGATGCTTGAGGTCTAGTTTACCAACTATAAACTAAAGGTAATAACTACGTTAACGCTAATCAGGTAAAGATTCAGGTGAACTTGATAACCGCAAGTACTATAATAGTAATAGTAACAAGAGATATTGAATTTATAATAAATCTAGCTATGAATTAACTCGATATCAGCCAATCGAACGAAACAACAAAGAGATAATGTATGATATTAAGTACCTTACCACTTTTAAACAGAACTCATTAAATCAAATCGAAAAGTTCGAAGGTAATAAACTAATCAAAAGCGGTAATAGCCTTGAGAAAATTAAATGGTATAAATAAAACTATTCATCAAATAGCTTAATTACTAACCGACTACGCCTTCCTATACTGTTTAAGTGGTGAAAACACTTACCTTTATTCCAACTAAGCCATTAAACCCTTACATACCTTTAACCTTTACGATCGTTACATTGACTAAATGTTTTAAAGTATGATATTAAACATGGAGTTAATAAGGTAATTAATAGGGAGCTATTCGTAGTATGTAGCATTGCTGAAGAAAAGTACTATAGCCATTAAAATTAACTGTTAAGATATTGGTAAAGCGAAAATTAACTTTAGACTTTGCAAATAACAATCATTATTAAAGATAATAGGAATTTAAACTGTTACAGAAGCAATTACGTTTTACATCCTTCAGTTCTCTATCTCTTTCCTTTTTTATTTGGAGAATATAAAAACCCTCGGCATCAAAGTTGAAGGTAACGTAGACAAACTGGTTAAAAACGTCTAAACATTTTTACTCGCCTTTAAATAAGTGAACTTATAATTTTATCGTTGAAATCCGAAAATCTTAGTGATAAACCTAATATAGCCGGAAATACGTTAATTCAACCGGCGATTTTACTATTTAGCTCTAACAGGCTATAAAAAGTCTTTAAGTTTGTAAGGTACAAAGAAACGGAATATTTTTCCTTAAAAGCTATTAAAATACTTTGTCATCATTGTTAAACGTATACCTCAACCACCCCCCCAAAATTTAGTTTACACTACAAGATATTAAGAACTTTAAATACAAAATCTTTTGAATGCATTTTACTTGAATAATAGGCCTGTTCGTTGAGTCGTTAGCTCCGCAACCTATTTTAATAAAGACAAGTTTTTAAAATCTTGTTCGGCAAAGTATCCGTGGAAAAATCTATGGATGTTATGGATGAACACGTACCTAAACCCAATTAACGTCGTTTTACACAATGCAAGTATTAATTTTACAGCGACAAATGTTTAAAACGATACTAAAATAATAGGGATTTAATACACATTAAGTGCTTATAAAAGCCTACTAAAGCATTAGAATGGTTAAAATGACATACTCCCTATTTAGCCGAGCGTATAATTTCGTGAAGTTGGAAATGAAAATTTTACGGATCCGGAGGCACGTTTATTAATAGCGGTAAAAAAATTAAACTAAATTGTAGACCCTAAAGGCTTAGCATAATAGTTATTGGTCTTTAAAAGATAATCACATCTGACAAGTAAATCTCTGTCCGTAGTAAATACTTAAAAATATGTTACGGCTTACGGCAAAGCTCTAAAGTAGTTACGAGAAGAATTGAAACACCTCCAAGTCAATAATATCCCTAACACTAGGAACGGCCTTAATACAATCGATATATTTACTTTTTTTCCATTAGATAAAGTCCATATATGGCGGAAGCCGGGCATATAGGAGAAAACGTATAAGATATTAAATATCGTGAATTCCAAAATACTTATTTAAACCACTAACAGTCTACTATCTTTTTAAATTACTTAGGTTAAGCCTTCTATTCAAGTTATTAACAATAAAAACCCTCAAGATAAACAACTGAACTAATAAAAACCATTTCCACCCGTTATTAATAAGCTGATAAAACTCTGCCGGCGCCAACAACGCCTGGAGAAAAGGAATATTAAAAAGAAGTAATATATACCGGGATGAATTGATAATACTATATAGGTAAGCAGGAAAGAAAAGGATAACTAAAACTTAATACTAAAGCTTCGAGTATAAGAATTTATCAAAACCTTCGGAAAACACTTTAAGAAAAGTGATAAAGTCGAAATTAACGGCCTATTAATTTGAGGGGTTGTATAATTCATGCCGAAAACCGATTAAAACCTTTAAGACCTAAACGTTACAGTTTTCAAGTCGAAAATTATCTACGAGGTTAAAAGGAAAACTACGGGGTGGCCGTATGAAAAGTTATGCCTAATCACTTGAAGATCTAGTAAGAATGGTAAGAACTAGATCCTAATATAGTCACCAACAATTTTTTAAAAAAATTAATTAACATTTAAAGATTGCTTTAATAGTAGATTCATAAATTGAAAATAAAGGCAAGTTTACGTTTAATAGTTGTGAAACAACGCAGGCCTATACGTAATTAGCAACGGATCTATAACGGATAATATTACTAAAGCTATTATAAGAACTACGTATAACTAAAGATTTCGATACGTTCATACGATGCATTAAGTTATAACACGAATGAGTTAAAACAAGCATCCATTAGTTCCTAATATATTAATCGTATTTTCAATTATGACCAATGTCAAAGTTGTTAACGTACGACCCATGTATGTTTGTAATGTAGGAGAAAGACATTGGTGTAATAGCCATATAAACGAATAATACCCTTTGAGTCAAAAGGGCCGGTTTTATAGCATTGAAGTAACAAGACATAAAAGATTCCAAATTCTAAAATTATAAGAAAGTAACAACGTTAAAGGAGAGTAATTGACTTAACTTTAATAAATCGTTAATTTGCATACTTTGTATTCATACCAGCCTCAGCATTCGCCGAAAAGGCTAGGGAACTATTCTAGCGACAATTGATAAGATTAATATAACTAAGGCTTCAAGGTACGTAAAACAACGTATTTAATAGTTATATTGTTACCTTATTCCAACTGAAGGCCTTTTAAGACTTTTACATTGGGGTACAAGCATAAGACCCGGTAAATGAAGACCTTAACTCGCGAAATAAAAGGATAGAGTAATGAAAACAAATCTTATACCGCGGGATTCATATGGTTTTAATCGACTTGTTGAGGATTGAATTAATAATCTTTACGGACGGGTCTTTTACAAATAACACCGACTTGTTTTGATAGATTAGCTTTCCAATAACTTTCCTTAACAAAAATGGGTGGGAAAAACAGTTGAAGAATATCGGTAACCTGATTTAATAGACTTTCGTTAAGTGTAAAAGTAATACACGAAACGTATTGAATTCGGAGGTCTACGGGATAATAATGGGCTTCAATGTAGGTATAACATTATAAAAATCCCTCAAACTCATTATTAGGCAATTAAAGATTTCGCTTATCTTAGTGGTAATTTGTACTGACTTAAAAAGCCTTTTCAAATGCCTGTCAAGGCTCAAAAACGCTAACGAAAAATGCTTGATAATCGATGTGATTATACTCTGAAAAAACTACTAAAAAAGGGAGATTAAGAAGTTCCGATGGATCAATAGAAAACAAAATTCCTCAAATGCTACGACGAAGGTAGTACTAAACAAGGCACATTCAAAGGATCGTGGATAGCAATAAGCAAACTATACTCATCGAGGGTTACATTAATAGGCCTCTCGGAGAGTCTAGATTACGTATTGGCGGTTAGAAATGTGATGGTAGACTGGAAAACTATCAAGTAATTAACGATACAGATTTGTTTAATTGGAACGGTTAAAGTAAAGACCTGTAAAGGGCTGCGACGGAAAAACTTTTTGTAGGAGTCAATAAACTCGGACCTCGAAGCAATGGGGTAATTGAGGTCAATTGGGGACAATTTTCATGCAATCGGGTGTAATTCAGTATAAAAGTCAACTCGAATTGATAGGGGTATAGCTAGTTGGCGTGGAGGCAATTTAGTACTAACCAGACAAGATTGGTTAGCCATACTGGCGTATGCGTACAAACTAAAAAGCCGCCAGTATTAGAATAGTATTACATATAATGCAGTAGGTCAACTTTACTTATAGTAAATTTAATTATACTAAACTGCAAGTTGAGTGTATTTCTTTGTAAAGACTTACTCTATTGGGCGTATATCGAGTATAGTATGCAACACTTTTCCATAGGGTACAAGCAAAGCTTTCGGCCATACAAATTACTATGCAGACCAGGTAGTGGTCTACCAAACTTAGAACAATATATCCACCACTTGACCAATGCAATACTACTGTTACTTCAACCAATATTCAAATAGACAATGTTGTAACGATCTAAGGCTCTACCAAAAATAACGATATTATCGTTAACAATAACTTACTCATTCAAAGGACGATACTAACTATTTTCTACTTATTTAGAGGAACCTCCATTGCGTGTTACTAATCTTGGTATACTTATATGGTAATAGTGGTTTTTCTGCATAATTTTGCGTTTTTTAAAAACCCTTAGATCGGGTTTTTCAGCATATAAAATAAAAATTTGTTATTAATGCTATTATTTAGATAAAAAGCGTTTCATTATCATTTCACAAATAAGGAGTTTACTAAGGTATAGCGATTTAAATCGACTTTCTTACAAAATTTATTCAATCGTTTCGTTCATTTAGTAACAATTAGTTAGAGAAGGCGATAAGGAAGATATACAAGCTCTAATTTTACGATAACGGTTATTAGTAATAACGTATTATACGCTTTATATACGCTTCATCCGAAACCTTAATTACGCGATTCTGATTAGACGTTACATTGCGATATGAGATAATTTTATGACTTAACATAATATCTATGCGAGCTTTTTCCCTGTAATATACATCGATTATCTAACGCCTCAAAAACGAAAAGAAAGGAAATATATTCATTTTCTAAAACGCCGGCTTCAATCGATGAAATCTTTTAGAAAAACCACTTATAAATAAAGGTGGTAGTAGAAACCCTTATTCAAAATGTTATCGTAACCAACCCCGCGCGATGAATACTCACTTAGAGAAAAGGGACTAGAAAGCTGAGCACTATGACACTAGGACCTGTTAATACCTCACTAATAACAACGCGGTACCATATATACTTCCTACTCGTACTTTCAGGCTCTCCAGCCTATTTACCATAGATAGCAACCTAACTTTAATATAAAGCACCCCTTTGCCATAACCGGATAAAAACAAATTATGAAAGGCTGTTAACGTTTTATAAATACGTTGTATACGGGATTTAAATGCTAGAAACCCTATTCCTTCTGTAAAGAGTCTTAGGTTTTGAAAGATTTATGAAAAACCTGTTGCAACGGCAAAGGATAATATCAATATAATGAGTTAAACGATTATACGACCTAAAACTCGTATAACAGGTTATAGATTCCCGTAACTTAAAAAGAAGAGGTTTAAGACCTTGAAAACCCTTATAACTGAGTCGCAAACTGTTATCACTACCGCGACTAACACTTCATATAACTAGGAAGTCTTGATGTTAAAATTGGTTAAGTTGATATCCAAATCTATTTTCCTTTTTATAAAACCTATGAATCAATCAATACCTATATATTATTATATTTCAAACGACTGAAGAAATCATTACTTTACTATTTACTTGAACTCAACCATTACAAATAGAATGAAATATTTCCATCACTTACGAAAAATACAAATATGACTATTTGTCTTTGCCTAACGCCGAAAACGAAACTAAAATTAAGATTAAAATAGACAAAGATAGGTTAAATAATTTCCTCATATCAAATTAAACTTATAAATTACTTCGAAATGATATCAATACATAAATACTTTAGTATGACGGAGAGGATATTAATAAAGGTTTAACACAATGATATTCAGGTTAAAAGTTTCTCTCCACATCCAGAATTGAGTCGAAACCGCCTTTACGTAGAAATCACAGCACGAATTACCTTTTACGGAGAGGTTCTTCGACTTTTCCTTTGTTAAGCAAAGACTTTCGCTTCCTTTGACACATTTTTGGCTGAACCCTAGAGGAGACTTTCCACGTTTATATGTCAACATAATAAATAGAATAAAAATATATCTAGATCATGTTATTAACGACATATTAATGGAGATCTATAACTAAGCGATCGGATTATAGAACATCATGAATAGGGATTTGAACTTCGCTTATAATCGGGGGGGATTAACCTTAAACAACGTACGTAAGGGACGAATTTCATATAGTTGAGCCTTCGTATCTTGAATATACTTTAATATTGAAGTAAAAGGTATTTTATTCCATTTAGGATAAGCTATCAACCTTATTTTGACAAATATTACTTAGAATTAAACGGTAATATAACCTTATCTAGTAAGAATTTTGGATCATAAAAATTTGTTGATGAGATTAATAGCTCATGGGGTTTTTACCATGCTAACCGTTTATATTCAAGAACCAAAAATGAATATATTAAAGTTCGAAAACATGATTACTAACATAATAACCTCTTTGTTACCCGTAATCAAAATTATAAACGCGGTTACTTAAGATATCAAAATAAACCATTCTACAAGAATATACGATAATACCTTATATTCTATTAGTAAACTGATTATAACCTACAATGAATTTTCTGAATATTAGACTTTTTAAAAAAATCGAATTAGTTATTATATAAAAAAGCCAACACAATACTCTTACCAGATCTGGTTTCCTTAAACATAAAATTTCCTTACAAATGTATAATGAATCAGTACTAATTAAGAAAGGAAAAATTCAATTGGATTACTAACCTCGCAATGGTTTATAAAATAATCAACTTCCACAAATCTCCCTTTTTACTATGAGTTCCACGATTGGAAATAAATAAACATCTTATTCTCTTCATTCACAAAAAAGACTAAGCTATACAAAAAGATATCCTTATTACATTATTTATAAAGGAAGATATTGCCAAAGGTCATTCAAATAATTGCAACAAACTCGAATACGATAACCCTTGATATATTGAAGATATGAAGAAAAAAAAGTATGTTATAATATGCTCAATAGCTGAAATACGGTATTTAATTATAACAATATACTGATCTAACTATTTGAAACGTATTAGAAATTAATTACAGTGATCCCATTCATATTTCCCGATAATTATTTACGTCTAAACGGTTGTCCAGTAGTATAAGAATAATGGAAGGTATGAATAATATTGAAGTTAGCAGATCGGAATTTATTATAACCCTGTTCATAAAAGCTTATCTCTCTAGTTCAATTGTATTCGAAAAGATTGGAATGAATCGTAACCCGTTGGTTAATGCAAACGCTCATTACACAAACCCAAATTCACGATTAATACAGCAAAAAACTACTTCATCTATCCTCTAAAAACCTTGTAACGTTCCTTACCAACGATATTTAATATGTTGTAATCAAGGATAAAATCGCATCAATGATCTTTTGAAATATACAAGAAACGTTTAACGTTTTGCATCCCAGACGTTTTATAAAGGGATAGGGAGTTTGGATTTCACCGGACTTAAGCTACCATAAGTAAGGGGTTCTTATTAAAAATGGCAGTAAAAATTCGTTATCAAACAACAATTATAGGGTATACGAAACTTAATTGTGAAAACACATACAGATTTACCTTTTCCTCTGTATTATAAAAAAATATAAATATTAGACGTCATTCGGATTGATCTCAGTCATATCTTTACTTACGTCAACGAAATTTTATTCCTCCGGGTATCAAATTCTCTAAATCCTTTCATTTTAAGGTTAAAAAGATTTACCAAGAACGAACCGAAACAAAAATAAAACCGAATTAGTTTTCGCTTTGAGAACGTTTAAATTTCTTCATATTACTAGTCGCTGGGCCCTGCTAAGCACCAGAAATATGTTAATATACCCAGATTATTCTGCGTAAAACCAGTCGACATGGTTACAAATATTTTCTCCAATATCAAAGTCTCTAACTTACGTTAATTGAAATTTTCACTCAACCGGGCTGTATTAAGGCGGATCGGCTTTGAAAAAGGTATAATTAGAGCTTGTAATGTTACAGGCTTGTGCTTGGCTAGTATTACTAGGGATCAAACCCTAGTAGTTGTTCACGTTCTTATGATGCTCTGAAGCAGCTCGAAAGTTACGTACAAATACGTTCCTATACGTTACGAGACTGAATTACACCATCTTTCTCAGCTCCTTGGAAGCTCTCTCATAGGGGGTTTTCCTTTCCTTTTTTTTTTATCAAGGTTTATAGATAGAATTCAACTACGTTGAACAATAACACTAGCCTTAATCCCTATATATATAAACTTCGATTCCCTTTTCCATGATGTCTTAACTTTTCGTTAGCGGTTACAACCTAAAGCTATATTGTTTTTCCTTCAACCCCTTAAATCGAGAGTTTTAAACCCTAAAAAAGTTCCCCAATATAAGCGTAAAATAGTAGAATTAAAGCGCTTTATCAGCCTAATAATAACTTACGGTTTAATACGAAATTTTCATTGACGCCTTACGTAAAAAACTTTTCTAGCGGAACTAAAACGTTTACAAATACATTTTATATGTAAAGTAACACAGTAATAATGTATTAATCACGTTAACGAATATAATTTGATAACTCGAAGCTCCCGGTTCTTCTATGATTTTAAAACGATACCCACTTTAAAAAGTTTCCTATACGTAAATTACAAATGACGTCAATACCATGTCGCTTTTTACCGGATATAGCGCTAGGTTTTTCAACGACGATAACTCGTATTTTTCCGACTTTGATTACAATATCGGGGCCCAATTTAAGGGGCTTAAAAGACTTAAACATAAATTATTCAACTAACCAGTAAAGGTTTCCTACGTCAAATATGATTTTTAACATGAAAAACCATAATAATATATAAATCAAGTTAAAGTAGGAAGTTCATCATAACGAAAAAAGATTAATTTTACGTCATTTTTAACAATTGAAAGGCCTTATAAAAACCGTTATAAAAAGCTATTGCGCCCGCAGAGGCAACGGCGGTACTAACGAATTTAATACCTTTAAAATTATGTTTTTCACCTATTACTATGTCCTGAATGTGGTTAAAGTTGTTATAAGTCAACTTATAAGAATGAAATAAGGAGTTCGCGAACGATATTGCTTTACTCGCGAAAACTAGCGGTATCGAATGGGAATCATCCGCCAAGTACGTACTTTTTAAAAAAGCTATTAACGACATGTTACCCAATAAACTACTTCCCCTTAACGTACCTGCATATTACAACGAATAATTCGTTAATGTTTAACTTATCGATAGGCGATTTTACAACTTTCATTCTCATTATAATGGTACTAACGTTTTCATTAAAATTTTTATATATAATAGGAATAATAGCAGTAAAGTATCCACTTGGAATAACTAAGGCGATGTTATTATAACCGGAGTAAACACCTTTCGAGTAGCTTTTAAGCGGCATACCGCCTGGTTTAATTATTCGGAAATCATACGTTGTAAAGAACTTAGGTTATATTTGTGACACAATGTTAATGGCTATTGTATTTGTATTTACCCATTAAATCTGATATAACGCCTAAATGACTTTAATAATAGGGTCATTATAAAAATACACTTTACTCCGAGAGAAAATCTCATTAACTTTTAAAAAAGAAAAGTGTAAATTTTATATAAAACTATATATGAAAGTAGGAAAATTGTAAATTTGACCAAATAATTCTAGCGTACCCCTGAAAAAACTGTACATTTATAATAAATTTACTTTATAAGTTTCTTTTATTCGTACACGTTTCAATAAATATGAGTTATACATATTATAACGTTGCAAATCAATAATTTACAAACCGTTTCAAGTTACTACGTATTCTTATTTCAATATAATGAGTCGGCCAACCCATGTACTACATATCCGATGTTTCTATATAATTCATTTTTTTTATAAACGTTTCAAATATTGACCTTAATAAATACCGTTATCAGATTTATGATTATATCGTTTCTTATTTACAATAAGATGTTATTTAATTTAAGCTTTGAATGAAATAATAATAAGTTACTCACATTGTTTCTAAATATATTTTACTTTTACAATGAAGAGTAAACTATCGCGTTTCAAAATGGGGATTCGCGTCCATATAAATAATGCTGCTATGCGTTGGCGCCGTTATATTTCACGTTATTTTTCGTAAATCGCGTCAGGATCGAGCTGTTCCTACGCAGCTTACCGCCATTTTCCTCGAAACTATTAATAAAATAATTTTCGCGAAACCTCTTATTTTCGTTAAAGTCAAACTTTCCGACAAACTTAACGAGTTCGTCCTTTTATTCGTCAAAATCCTTAATGACAAGCTACCTCCTCGCCGTTTCGAAATAAATTGTGAAATCGTCTTTTTTACCAATAACTCTAACTTACCGTTGAAGATTCTGTAAGGTATATTATAAGGTATGTAGCGTAAGAAACTCCTTATATTACGAAAAACGTTTAGCGAATTACTCAACGGTGGCTATACTTGAACGAGTAACTCCTGAACAAGTACTTGAGTACTTTTAATTAAAAAAACCCGGAGATAACTTATGTTTTTCTCTTTTTTACCACCCATTTAACGTTATTATAATGATAAGGCGTTACCTCCTTCTACTTAATAAAAAAACCTTTACAAATATTTTCTAATTCAAGCATTTTACTAAGTAAAATATTGAAGTTACTTTTTCTAAACCACATATTATAGAGGGAAACGAGTAAAAACCTGAATTTCGTATACGTTTCAAATTTTTGAATAGCTTATTACCTTTTTTGGCCTTTGTAATACGTTAACTATTTTCAACGGTATATTGATAATTCGTTACACCTGTTTTTCAATATTCGCTATTTCGTTTACCTGGATGTTATTTTGGTTTTTTTCTAATGATATCTCCATTAATTATAACGTTGAAATGAAATAAATCTTCAACGTTTTCGATGCCGTAAAACTTAACTCCGATATATCTAAATACGAATTCAGCCTTAATAAACCAAAATCTTTATGATTCGTTATCAAAATTAATATCGAAGTTTATATAAACCTGGAGAAGCTATAAATTATTTGGAAATAAGTATCTTGTACGTTAATTTTAGGTATACGGGGTTTCTTGAAATTCGTTAACTTTTACCGGAACTTTATTAGCGACTATTTGATGCTTATTTAGCCGTTATTTCGGGTAACCCGTCAAGACACCCCTTTTGGTTAAAAGCCCAAGAAGAAAGTCATTTTCGATCGGCTTAACTTTCGCTTTTTATCAGAACCCGTACTCGCCTAATAAAAACCCCTTTCATAATACCTTTCGAAAAGCTAATTACCAGGATTATGCCTTATACAACTAACTTTTCCAACGCGAAAACAGCGGTAACTTACGTTAAGTAACGAATTAATTTCGTCGTTTGTTCCCCATCAAATGTAGTAAGAAAAATAATGATAAGAACTTACTTGAGATTATAAGTTACTTAGAAATAACGAACGCGGAATTTCGCGGCACAGCATATCCGTTAGAGATGTTAATAAATTATGAAAATATGAAATAATTCAGAAACATACACCGAGTTCCTCAATAACCAATCCGTTAGTTTAAACGTATTTTCCAGTTTCGTTTTCGGTTGGTTTCGAGAAAAATCAATTATAGCTTAATATTTTATCCAAGCGAAATTAGGATATTTCTAATTATCTTTCTGACTTACATTTTGAGGCCAACAATTCTAATCATTACGTCCTAAAAAAGTCACTCCAAAACTGCTCTCACATAAACATACGTCCCAGTTAATTATTACAGGAAAATCCATTGCAAAAGATGGCGAAATATTATCAATATTAATTTTTAAATTTATTAAAACGCCTTTATTATACGCTATACTATTTGACTCCGACTAATCCATATAATATGTATAGACGATCGATATTGTCCTATAGATATTTATATCAATGATAACTAGGTATTAAAGATTTTAATTTCGAATTATTTGATAAAGTCCAATAAAGCTTGACGTTTTCGTATTTATATGTGGATAACTATTTACGTTATTTCTCCCCACTGAATTAATTCAAGTTACCTACGATTTAGGTTTTCCTGGCTACTCGAGTTGCGAATTTATGATTGCCATCCTTTTCAAAAACGTATTTCAAACCTGATTTGAATTGTGTAATTCGCCGCTTTTACCGATATTACAACGTTTATAAGCATATAACCTATCAAAACAACCGTTGAAAGGGACTTTTTAAATCTCTCCCGGTTTTCACACAGTTTTGAATCAAGTTTTCTATTTACTTTATAATTAATCTTCACTAAAAACGTGCCTACAAACTATGTTACTTTAGAAATATTATAAAACGTTGAAACACAGATGTTACTCTCGAAGTTATGAATATTATAAACGCCAAAGTTTACGTAAAAAGGTTTCTAAACTACTATTAACGATTTTACGGATTTCCCTATGTAATTATTTATAACTAGGGATCGGATTTGACTAATGGATTTTGAAAACGTATTTACGACCTAATAAAGGTAAAAAAACGATTAAATATTTTCTTTTACCTCGAAACTAACAGCGCGACTAAATGTACTAATTAAAAGGTTTTAATAAAAGTATATTTCTTTATTGTTTACATCTAATTTATATAACGCCGTTTATTTCATATTCATTAAATAATATTCAATTATAAAAATATGATTATTATCGGTATTAATTAGTTGTCATAATATACCACTATAATATCGACTTTATAGAATGTGTTTGGGTTTTTTTTTTGGACTAATTACAACAATATATATACAAGTCGAATGTTTTATTCATTATATTTACGAAACTATAAAATGTATACAAGCTGCAATAACAGCCACGTAATAATGTATAAAAAAAGCTACTAAAAACGACGGTCTTCTTCGAAACATTTTCGAGTTGGTAACGACGTTCAACGTTTTAAAAAAAAAATAAACTGGATAAATTTTCGGAAAACCTAAACTAACTTTACGAAAAATACCATATAATACCTATAGTGACTTTTATATTGTTAAAGTTAAAGTGTTAGAATGAGAATATACTCAACTTTGTATGGATTAACTTATTTAAACCGTTTCGAATCCACGTTTAAATCAATAAATCCGCGTCTTTCAACAGTAATTTATGAACTTTATCAACAGTGACAGCGAAATTAAACTGAAATACCACGTGAAACATATTTTACGGGCCCGAAATAAACTCTAAGTTTGACGTATCTTTTTTAACAATTTACTGAAATAGCTCGTTTTAATTAAATTGATAGGTTATATATACCTCACATAAAACCTGTTTTCATGTTTTCTTAGAATAAAGTAGAATTGAACATTTTCGAATTACGTTACGAATTAGTTAAATATAATAATAATCTTTTACTCCAGACCGCAGACGATTTTAACGCTTCACATTTTATATTACATAATGAAACGACGTAAAAGTAGTTTTTTTTACCGTTACCGACTATAAAAATAATATTATATTAAGAAAAGTTAAGCGACGGTAAAGTTATTCAAACATATCCTTAAAATCTTCATCCTTTTTTTAACCTAAAGTCTTTTTTCCAATTTCGACAAACTTACCGAAATTTAAGTTAATACGATTTAATTATCCGTTAATACATTCAGATATTTCGATATGTTTTTAGTCTTATTAAATTACGTTTTAGTCATTCGTTTGCTATACTTTCCAAGTTTTCCATTGAAGACAAAAAATTTACTTAGGAATCACAATCTTCGATTAAGTGTTATACGACCCAGAAATTGCTAAAGCGTATAGGAGTGGAAAATATAAAACCCGCTCCGCCTCGAGTATCCACCTTGCTTTATATAGCGTATCTAACTTTTATTGCCTTTTTAACGACGACGACCTCCGTTTATACGCTTTTTACCCACTCGTTAATACTTACGGAACAGCTCACAAATACTGAGACTTGCTTCGGTTTTAAACGTCGAACGTTAAATAGGTATTGGACAATTTCTTCTCATATTCTTTTATATCGGGATTAAAATCTAAAGGAGTGTACAAAAGGAAAATACGGCCTGTAATATGAATAAAATAGAAGCGAAATCGAAAGCTAATATTTAGCCGTTCGTTAACGTCTTTTTTGCGGCCATATAGATATAACTTACGCTACGCTTTCTAATAAAACTTTCGCGAATCATACATTTTATTATATATATATATACTAGAAGTATATTTTTACGGTTTCTATTGGGTCATATATTTATAATTCAAAGCTTAGAAAATACTAAGCTTATTAGTAATGACCCATCAGCTTTTGAGCGGATATAAATCATTTTTTTAATAACTTTGTTTATCTTTATAGCTCGATAGGGATTTATTTTATGGAAGAAATATGAAGACAGATATACAGTTTTATTCAATTAGACTCACGTTAGGTCATACCACAATACTGATAGTATGTTATGAAAGGTAACTTTTAAAATTTTAAGGGGGGGGGTCTACGGACCATTTATAAAGGGGAAAGGACGATAGGGCGCTTTTCACGTAATATACAATCGTTCGGACTGGCATCTTTTACACTAAACTATAATATCCCAAATAACATCGGAGCGGCCGTTTTGCACCTGCTAACCCGCGTACCTTCTCTACATCGCCGGATGAAAAGGGGGGTGTGGGGGTTTCAGGGTATTTTAAACGGGCCGTTTGCTTCTAAGTAGCTTCTCTGTCCCCTTCTTTCCTAACCGGTTTAGTGGTTTAGTAATTAAAGCACATTCTTTCCATAGAACGAGTTCTGGGTTCAATTTACAGAGTAACCTTTTGTGAGAATAATGATAAAGGGTAGTTTTTATTTTGTGGATTCAAAAAAAGGGGGGAAAGGGAAGAGGTGAATGTATATCGAGGTGTAATGTTACTGACTAGTGCCTATCTAGTATTATCCGACATCGAACTCTAATAGTTATTCAAATTATTACGATGCTGTTAAGCAGCTCAGAAGCCGCGTGGGAACACGTTTCCACACATCACGTGACCGGGTTATACTATGTTCCTCAGCTGCCTAGCAGCTCCCTAGCAAGGGTTTCTCCTTTCCTTCTTTATTGATGATTATACACAGACTGAAAGACGGCTTCAGCCATAGTCCTTCTACACCTAAAAAGTCTCTGGGTAATAAAATAAACTATCTTGTATAAAATATGAGCCTTTGTCACACCCCTATCAAACCGCTATTGCAGTTACTATTATATCTTTATAAATTTATTACGTTGAAATTTGGTATAACCGTTGTGATTGAACGAGTGTAGTAAAGCAGATCATAGTCATTTTGGTTACCATGGCATTGGCGGTTTCTCTTTTCAATAAGATTTCTCTGAAAAATGTTACCCTAAGAAATACAAGCTTCTGTTTCATTAAAATGCCCCTAAAATAAGAACAACTTAGATTTTCCATTCATTTAAAAACTATCAACGTTAGCCGCCCCTTTTTTTCCCGTATAATCATATCATCAATTACCTTGTCGCCTACTGCTACGTAACGCGACATAGCGGCTTCAATACTTACAGCTACTGGAATGAATCAATCTATAGATGCATTCAGACGGCTTACACAGTTCTGTGTGGCGTAGACAGCATCTTGACACGTTTCCTCTAATTTTGATAACCTATTATTACCTCAACCTAATCGAGTAGGTTGTAGAATAACCTAATTTCTACTACATCTAATAATAGAAAGTAGGGAATTTCTAACCTTCGCATATCTTTTACCATTAACGCTACGATTTCCCGTCAATTTTTTTAGAAAATCCTATAATAGGGTCAATCAGATAAATAGCCGTCTTCAACTTTAAAGATTGGTTTAAGAACATCAATACGAATTATATTACAGTTTTTACGGATACATTCAAATAATATCTCAACAAACAACAATTTGTTGGGTTAAGATACGCGATATCTAGAAACGATAGCATTAATACCAGAAGGTCTAAAGATATTCAATCCATTATAAAAGTTTCTAATATAAAGGTTATCGAAGTATTGAGAAGACTAAAAATGGTTATTCGCATTTCTTTGGAATAAATTACATTGTATATTAATAATAGCTCCGTAATTTAAGGCTTCAAAAGCGACGTTACCACGTCTTTTCAAAGGAAGTATAATGAATTTCACGCCGCCGCCAAAACCCTTCACAGTTATGTAATAGTGAAATAATAACCCCAGGTAAATGAGTATTACTAGAAACAAAGCTGTTAATAAATCCGCGAGCAAAGACGTGAACAACTATACTTATTTACTATATAACTGCTTACCATTAAATAAATCAAATACGTACTCCATTTAAGGTTAAACACAGTTGAGGAGTAATTATAAATCAAAAACAAAATAAGTTATCCCCTATATATACGCGATGACATTTATATATTCAATTCAATCCCGAACAGAATTCTGTAAAACCAGGTATTTATGTCGCCCTTTCTCCCGCCACCTTTCTTTTACCTTTTTAAATATCTAATTTTATTAATATAACATAGTTATAAGTATTTTATATTACGTTATAAACGGTTTAATCTTTTTGGGACGGATGGAAGTTATACCTAAAAGTAAGGAGAACGAGGTGCCGTATACTTAGTATACTGTCTGAAACTTTTCAAGTTTTGTTCACTTTGTCTACAGCTACGTAGTAAAACTCTTGATATACAACTACG
The DNA here is from genome assembly GCA_038502455.1 of Anisogramma anomala. NCBI lineage: Eukaryota > Fungi > Ascomycota > Sordariomycetes > Diaporthales > Gnomoniaceae > Anisogramma > Anisogramma anomala. The sequence goes on from JASMMZ010000005.1 coordinate 30,758,600, forward strand.
CGAAACCTATTTATTTAGGGTTTTTTCGAACCTTGAAATTTTCCGGACTTTACTTCGCAGTATAAATTACCTTTTTTTGACGACAAAAATTGAATTAAAGCCTAAATAGGCCTACTTATCATAAACAATAATAATTATGAAGCTTTACATCTTCCGATAATGTTTAAGTTTTATACCTGTCATCCTATCATAAACTTCAAGTTAATATTTGCCTAATAATTCTATTATAGTGACTATAACTGCTTTAACGGCCGTTACCTGCCGCGCCCGTCCGTATTTTCAGGAAATAGTATAGCCTGGAGAAAAACGTGGAGCGGCGACGGGTTTTGCTAAAAGGGGTGTTGCTGGGGCATCGATAGAGGCGTCGGCGGTTGGTTTATCTTTAATAAAACTCGTCTCGCCTTAGTTATTACTATTGCCATCACCGTTGTTATCAGCTCTACTTATGCCAGCGTAGGAACTTATACGCGCTCGCGTTACGCAGCGACCAACTAATTATACTGTAGCCGTAGCCTAAATAAAGCCACCTTTCGACGTCTCAACAGCGGCGAGAAAAGGCCACCGAAAGGCGGTGAAGCGCTTGGCTGGCGCCTCTGTGGCGAAGTTAATACGGTAAGCGGTTAAAAGCTCGATGGTAGCTACTGCGATGGTAATACAACCACTTTTACGCTTCATGACTAACAATTAATAGTTTTCAACACCTTTACTCGAAACTGATAATGACTTTTACAAATGTAACAAACGAAATTCACGCTCGTTCTACCAATTTTTACGTCAATCACATTATTAGATTTCGCTAGCAGGGATCGAATAGAACTCGTACAAAGCTGGTTCCCATAGAGAAGGACAGAACTAGAAGGTACCGTATTAGTAAATGCGGGAGAAGGGGAGGAAAAGTAGAAGCTATGCTTAAAGGGGGGTAGCCTAACGGCACACGCGCGCCTGAATCTTTTAGGTACCTTTAGGCCCGTCTAGGGGGTTTGAAAGAGTTGGTGCAAAGCACATATAAGGTTTCTATTACTTAATAAAGCTATTATTTATATTAATACAGCAATCTTTACTATCGATTAATCATAAAATGTGAGCGTAGTATACTACATATAGATGGTATGTGGAGTGTTATATAAAAAAAGTTATAAATAAAAATCATTTTCATATCGGTCTGGTTTTATTTCTTTTCTGGTAGGCGATTTCCTTGCTACGAAAAGTAAAAGGAGGTTATAACGATATTTTATAGGATCTGATAATATATTGTTATGACCCAACATCTGCAGGGTGCACCAGCGGCGGCCCCGCAGCAGATAACAAAGGAAATCGGTTGGACACAGCCTCTCGGCAGGCACCAGGGATCCACAACAGACACACCGTACACAAGGGTTAGGGTCTGCATGGTGTGAGACTCGATGGACTCGGTATCGAGCCAGTCGAGCTGCACACCGGGACTCGATAGACTCGACGTCGAGCCAGTCGAGCCTACACTGAAGACGTATGAAGGCGCGGATATATAAGGACACTTTCATTACCAAGATAGATAGTATTTCCTTCATAGCTCTTCAGTTGTCAATCTAAGTATTCAGTCTACCCTGAATAGCCTCACGGCTTCTGATCATCACTCGCACGAATACAGTCTTGATATTGCACCTTTTGTTACCTCTGCTACCTTACTGCTAACATAAACCCTCTGAACACCTTCTACATACTCACGGGTATTTAGTGTGATCATTACATATATGCAACTACAAAGTGTTTTAGCCTCGCCTTTTTATATGCTATTTTTCTGTATCATCTATTTATGAGACTCTTTTTAAAGGTGTTTATATCATCGTATCCCCGGTATAAATAGGTGCCTGGAAGTGATAGATTAGGTAGCGTATCTCGGCACAACTAAAGTTATAGTTTATATACCAACGGATTTCTGAATTGTGGGGTACTCTAAGGTTTTGTTTGAAAGAATCACTCAGAGACCCTAGAACCTACATAGGTCTTAGGACAACCTGGATTACAATCGCTCCCACAGGTATCTACAGGATTATTTCGTAGTAGCAAAGGTTATACTTCGTTGAAGGAACTGGCCAATGGTAATATTAAAAAGGATTAACAATTATTTTTTGGTACTTGTAGGTAACTCGTTTTACAAAAATAAGTTTTCATAAAAACTATACTTCAGTTCTTTGTTGTATTTATTAATAAGTTCCTTATGATGTTTCATTTTTTTTCATTGGTTTTCATTTATTATTTGTTTCTTCTAAATCTTTTTCATTTGATTCAGTATTGGAATTAATAATTACGCCAACTTGAAAAGTCCAAGCATTTATCGAAAATGCGTTACATTTACTAGTTTCTTATACTTGACTCATTATTATCGTGTTAGAACAATTCAGGAGGTGTATCTAGGCGATGAAATTTATTCTTATTTTTATTAAAAGCAGGTGACAAATATCAAAATTTTATAGTAAGATATACACGTAAACTTTTATAAAGTTGAACGTATGAATCCGATCTCCAATAGCAATGACATTTGTGTAAATTCATAATTTTGGTAACGTTGGCTTGCCTTATCGATGCAATGGCTCATAATTTTTTCTAGCTTTCGATCATTTTTTTGCTTACCTTAAATTCTTATTAGCGATAAGTAACGTTATATCCGTTCTATACCTTGACTAACGATTTTTATAGTAGGCTGTACATCTCGGAATAAATGAATTCTTATAAAACTAATTTCTATTGAGCATTTAAAGATAAAGATATTAACAAAATATACTAAAAATATAGTGAAAAGCTAAAAAAAAAAACTTATAAGGCTAATATAGATGATATTGAAATATTTATTGTTTATATTTCACCATAAGGCTGATATAAAATTGATTTGAGAGAACTTAAAAGACTTGAGGACATAATACCGGAAAACTAATTAGAAAATTTGATTATTCCGTTATAGTTGCGTATTTTACTCAAGGGGGTATATGGCGGTTATAATCAGTATTATTCAGATATCTTGCTAGAACAAATGCCAAATAACGATAAAGAAAACTATTTATCTTCTTTTAAAATGATATTATAAAGATAGAATCAATCACTTTATTAATATTTTCTAACAAATAAAAAGGATTTTCATTCTACATTATATACTGTAAATCCTAGTGCCACAAGTGTTATATTAAATGTTTTAGATACGATAAATATAATTGAGTTGAATTTTTCGCAATTTGGACTGCTTCATAGTATTTAATCTGATGAAATATAAGTTCAAGTTATAATAAATACTATTTATGTCGTATATATAGGATCTTTTAGTTGGTACACAGGTTGAAATGTATCTCAAGGTATCATAATCTCAGTCTCAATTTATCTATAAATGAAATAAGTTTTGCAGTAAGCCTTAATAAGCATATGTTTGAAATAAAAACACAACCCTTTTATTTTCATTATTATGTATTTTGGATGGGAATCATGGCTATTGTACTATGCGTTAGCGAGAACACTTAAAATTTATTCCTTCCAAATAATTATTACTTGTAACTTACCACGTCATTATTATAAAATCAGCGATGTGTGAGTATAAGTAAGTACCTGGTTTTTAGTTTGTTCATAACGTTCATATTACTGGTGAAATTCAAAAGGATTGAATTTTACACAGAATTATTAGAATGGGCAGTTCATAATCGCAACTGACAATCATTATCGACTTGAGTTTCCGTACTAATAATATTTACGAAATTAATGCTAGGTATAAAATGGTATTTGTCGAATATGTGATTTATCAAAATCACATTATTCTTTTACTTTATATTAAAATAGTATAGTACTGGAAAATTGGACAAATTGCTTGGTATAATTTTTGGTTTACCTGGAAAATACATTAATACAGGGTGTAAACATTGTGATAAATGTAGGAATTCATATGCCTTTTCTTTGTAACATCTATCAATGTAATTTTCAAGCATGTTCAGTGAGTTGTAATCATCTTCGACTTATCATTTCTCAAATTCACAATTATTTTAGAACTGTTACTTAGCGTGTTATGTCAACTTTTACATAATAGAACTGAATATTCAACTTGGTTTTCAAATAGAAAATAGTCGAGTTCTTATTTTATAGAGAAATTGTTGAAACAAATCGATAACTTAATTGTAATAATTGTAATTAAATTCCTTTGAATCCAATTATAATTACGTTTTGGTTGAAAAAGACGCAATACCGAAACTTTCTATAAGATTATCAATAACTTGTAAAATGAAGGAGTTAAGAACCAGAGTAAAATAAGCCGAGACGTATAAAACGAAACTTTTGAAACTTTTCGAACGATTTGAATTATTCATTCAATCGCAAAATACGAGTAAATTACAGTTAATATTACCATTTAACCTTATTATTCATCTTGAAGCGCCTTTTCCTGTAACTTTTTCTAAATAATATTTTTTTATTTTGTAAAAAAACAACTATTTAAGTACATTATGTCATCTTGTGATGAAAGAAGTTTGAAGCTTCAACATTAAGTTTGAACTTCTCTAGATTATATAGTAATTTAAAATCGTACAAATATTGAGTACGGTTTTACATTATGGAAATATCTAATTCATGAACGTAATAGTCGAATAAATTTATACACTACAATTCTACAAAAGATTCTACTTGGAAGAGAGAGATAGATTTTTCGCTGAATAACGAAGCGACTTCGTTTAAATATTCTATTTATTTATTTCAAGAGTTAAAAACAACAAACATGTGATGATTAAGTGATTTCAAAAATGACAAACATATTTGATTTTGCTTTTCGTAGAATTGTGCATACACTTGTAAGTTCCAAAAACTTATTAGTGAGACATTTTATCATTTGAAATCTTAGTGACTGCTATAACTGAAACGATCGCGGTAATCGAGGCATACAAAATGTTGAAAATCAACTTGGTTATATTTACAATAGTACTCCATTTTTTCTTTGTAATGACTTCATAATATCACTTTGTAATGGAAATTAATATTTATTAGGCATAGTCAATTTGTTTAAAAGAATAAGTTTTACTATGAGGCGAATTTTTCATACTTTATTAATAACGAGGTATATAAAGCTTATGTGTAAAGTAAAAGGTGACGAGTCTTTGTAACATTTTATGCGACTATCTCCTTAAAATTTATCGAATAATTAATTGAATAAAGCTTAATTTTTTTTAAACTCAGGTATGAATATAAGTGAAGTTTCGTATCTTTCCAATTATTGACGAGAGGAACTTTCATCTTTTGCACTTTAATGAACTTAATAATACCGATATCTTTCTAAACTCCTGCATTACGTTTCTACATTCAATACATTCGTGAGGCATGGGACCTATTATCCGACTTTATATGAGTGTTATAAATGCTTCATATTATGGGAATATATTATGATATCGTGATACAGAATAAGAAATCACGAAAGTAAGGTGCGTTGAAAACTCCCAAGCTGTTTATAAAAGCCTAAAAGACTTTGAAAATGTATATAATACATGAATCCTAAATTTTATGAATAACCGCGATTGTGAATGAAATAAAGGTATCAGGATCAATAAGAATATAATACATAGAAGACAGCTAAGATAAAAAAAATGTTTTTTTGTTTAGCTTTAAGGCTAAATTCAAAATTTTCCTCGAGAACAAACAATGGCAAAGCCATATCTAAGATACCATGATAATTAAAGTTCACTCAATATGTGTTTAATGTATTCTTTTTTGTTGAATAACAAAAAAATGGATTACACATCCTATTGGCTCATGCGAAATTCTTAACAATTGAAGATTGTTTTATCTTAAAATATGTACAAATGGTTTTTGGGAACACTGATAAAATATATTCGAACCTACATATTTTTTCTTAGCTACGCGTATAAAGCTGAAATAGTGTAGCTTTATATACTAACGCATTTTCTACAGATTTATAAATGAGAAAAAGCATGTTGAAATTGCTATCGCGTGAAGTAATATCAGAATGGATTATTAATACGTTTGAATTTCTCAGTTTTTGTTTATGATTGATGAAAAGGGTTTTAGTATTAAGATTCATTACTAGTTACACTTTGATGAACTTGTGTAGTAAATCCGGCGAGTTATTTGATTTATACCCTAAAACAAATAAAACTTTTTTTTTGTTTTAATCGTAAGTTTTACTGGTGGTTTTATAATGACTTCAATAACTTTTACTTTCACAATAGTAAATTTATCGTATAAGATGAAATTAACTTTAAGGAAATCATTTTTGATAATATAGTTGTCAAAATCTATTTTCAAGTGAATTAAAATCTTGAGGCTGAAATAAAAGCCCCAGATAAAGATTAAAAGATACTAAAAACCGTTATAGACAATATGTTCTTCTTATTAACTTATCAAATTACAATGATATTTAAATCCTTAATTATAAACTTTATTACAACTTGATAAGGTTTAGTATATGTTAGATATCTTCTTTTCGTGAATTTACAGCGAGTTTGCTGGGGTGGTATAGGGGGTAAGGCCTAAGTGTTGCAATTTCAAGTGTTAAATTGGAGTTGAAAGTATCAAAGAAGAAGTCTAAGTTTGACCTCTAAATTCAAACAAACAAGAAAAACTAAGTATTTACAGTTGAAAATGGACCTCCTGTATTGCACGAGTCAACAATTGCCTAGCAGATATCCTCGTACTAACTCCCCAGGCCAGTAGAACCAATGTCTGCCCAACAAAAAATAACAATGTCCCATTGTATTGGTGAGTAACCTGTATCACTAAAGCAATTTATCGTGAAAACCGTGATTCAGTTCTTTCTCATACTTATCAATGAGTTCTTTACGATGTTCCAAGTTTCTTATAGGCTTCCACTTATCATCATTACTTCTAAAACCGTTCTATCTAACCAATTATTATAATTGGAGACCAAGGCGACACCTGCAATCTAGGGATTTATCAAAAATGCGTTCCAATTCTCAGTTCTCCTCATTCGACTTATTATCCTCATGTTAAAATAGTTTCAAAAGCAGGGCCAAACGATTAAATGAATCCTTATCTTTGCCGCGAGTAGGTATAGAATGTTGGATGATAACAGTATTATATACTCTTTAATTTGTCACAAAGTCTAATATTTAAGCCAAGTCATTGAACATGACAATCATTGTATAAAAAAAATGTATATGAGGTTAATTATCCTTGATTATACAAAGGCTGGCAATATCTTCCAATTTTTAACTAAATTGGTTGCTAATCTTTAGTTCGTACCAATGATAATTAATATTATATCGTTTTTTACGTCATTATTAATGATATTTATGGTAAATAATGACTATCGGTGTAAATAATACGTCGTAAATCTTATCTCATTATGTTATATGGGGAAATCTGGCAATATATTCAATACTAGTATATGTTATTTAGAACCAAATAGGCACTTATCCAAATTAGCGATAATAGTGTTTAACTATACAAAATGATGATTTTATTATAAGATTGGTAATAATTGACCATGGAAATATTGGATATTTCATAACGTATTGCCTTAAAGTCAAATCTGTGAACTAAGTTTTAAGTTTAGCTTACCTGTTGGGTTCAGGGTAATATACGATAATTAACATTAATTTCATTCCAAATGCTTCCCAAAACAAACCTACCAAAAATCTATTATTGAATTTTACATGCCTATTCCATATAATTCCATTAGAATAAAGTTGATGTTCAAAAACAATTGCTTACAAATCAAAAACATCGATTTTACAATCATATTTATTATATATGCAAGTAATAAAACTTTTTTTTAGACTTTTTACATATGATAAGTATCATGGAGTTGAAATTCCGGTGATCAGACTCACACTATAGAGATCTGTACAACGAAATTAAAGGTGATTCTATAATAAAAATCATATATATCGTATAAATTAGTTGTAATTCTTAAATAAGTCATGGCTTTCTTGATCTTTATATATTTTGATGCAAAGCTATTTACATATTATTATAGTAGTCATTTGAATTGTAGTTGACTCAACTGTACTGATCGTAAGTTAATTGTACTGACTTTTACTTAAATTTATTATTACTGAGATTGAATGGATTAACAGTTGGTCCAATATATTAGGTGTTTATGTTGGACCAGAGAACGGCTTAAGCAGTTATCCGTACAAATTAATGTATAGAAGAGCTAATAGTTTGAAAAACTTAGAATTAGCAGATAACTACTGCAATGCAATACAGTTCCTTCGACAAAATATTCGGATCTACGAAGTTGTAACGATAAAGGCCTACCTACAGGAACTAATTCGTATTAAGTTAAACACCGAAAATCTGGGTAGATATAGAAGCTACTTTCTGGAAACACTTTGTAGTTATACAATATAAAGGTAAGATTCTTGCAAGGGGCCCCTCTTTTTATTACTGCTGTTTACAGGAAGCAAGAAGAAAGACTTTTAAATGTACTGCTTATGGGTATTAGAAGGTGGCGACAGTATTGCTATCATTAAAAACACTAAAAAAAACTTTATTGGATTTTTCTTATAAGAAAAACTTTATGATTAATCGTTAAGGATTTTATGATTATGATGTTACCAAAGTGAGCAAATGGTAAAGCTTCGATTACTATTACTACTACTATTACTAGTACTAGTATTACAAAGAGCAAATAAAAAATGCTAAAGTCTTACGACGTTTAACTACAAATAATAACTTTGACGGTAAATTACCCATGATCTACACTATAATATTAAAATTTTCCTCCTATCTTACACAATCTTTCCCTTAAGATAGACACCCAAAATACCTATATCGACCTCGTTCCTGATCCTATAAAAACTAACATAATCAAAAGCCTTAGAATCACCTTCATCAATCATTTTAAAGATGACCTGTAGCTTACAAAAGTTAACTAAAACTTTACCACCGAGCTCTTAATCAAATACGTCGCACATTTTATCCTCAACATTAATCATAATAATCAGGACTATGGAATTAAGTCCTTGTACGATTTCGCCAAGATTTTAAGTATTGAATCCTGAATATTTGAAAAAAAAGGTTATATTTAAGTTATATTAAATGCCGATTTACGAAATCAAAGGGTTTTACTGCCGTTAAAGATTGGAAAGTAAGGTAATTTGACTGAAATACCATGATAATGAGCTCTGGAAAAAGATATTAAATAGATGACTAAAGATAAACGTAAATTTATTGTTGTAGAATTATGCCTTAACGTTTAATTAAATATTCGCAAGATTACGCCTTAGCCTAGATAAGTATTTCAAATCTTGTTTCTTAAAGAATCTAATGCATATACGTCGGTAGTAACGTTCACAGTAACGATAAAAAAATTCATTAATATATGCATAGCAAGTGCCATGGCCTGTAGCTAACCTTAAGTCCATCAGTTAATTAAGAAAAAGCCCTACCCAAAGCCCCCTTAATACTAATAGGTTTTGAACTAAGTCCACAGTAATCCTTCAATCACCTAGTACCTCAAGTTTCAGTAAGTTCGTTAACAACATTTATCAGAAAGGAGTTACTTCATGCGAAAACCTATTTTAGGTACAGTTACTAGCTTTCTCCCTTCAAACTCTTTTAAAGATAATTGTCCTATACACTAATACTTGCAACAAACCTAATATTATCAGTCGAAAAATACAAAAGGTTTTTACGACTAGTATATTACTTTCTACCTTCACGATGTGCTTATGGTAAACCCAGATTACGCGGAAATTACTAATTTCGTTATGATTTGAAAAGGAAAAGAGAAATTTAACATTGTGTTGTATAGTCTCCTTGGTGTTAAGTTGCGACAGGTTTTTTAATATTTTCTGTCGGATGAAAATTAAGTTGGTTTGCTTTTACTCGCTGTTTTCTAATATTTATACCAGCTAATCCGAATATCACTACCTGTAGTACTTAACGAATCGCACATCATTTTAAGAGATTTACGATAATTTAAACAAGTATTTTGAATACGATGTTAATTTTACCCAATATTATTTAAACTGGCTTATTAACAAGTAGTCTTATATACTAGAACACAGAAGAAATTGAAAAAAAGAATTAATCTTTTAAATAAGATGTTTAATAGGTCAATGGTTTGTTAACAAGCTACGAGGAATATGGAAACTGGTGAAGGCATATTATATTAGCAAGTTCGCTAGGCTATCAAGGGCTAAAAAATGTTTCAATACGCTTTATAAAGTTTTGAGGCCACCTGTGAAGGCTGTTTTAGCTATTGGCAATTTTTGTTTGCAACGGTAATAGTATGGGTATCAAGTTCAACTGGTATGTACTCCTAAGCTTACAACTTCAAAAACAATGATAAAAATCACACGTATACCTATAACATCGATCGTAAGTACGGTGGGCCTAGGTAATCCGTTAAATGAAAGAAATTACCCAGAAATCCTAAATGGTGTAGGTAAGGAAAACAATATTACTCACCTTTAATATCTTTATACATGAATTCCCTTAAAATATAAAAATTTATTGGATCTGCAGTAAATAAAGTTACTGGTCATAATGTTACACTAATTCCGAACAGAAATCAAAATAACTCATATATCACACTTGATACCCCTTAACATTATATCAATAATATTTAAAATGTATTGGAAACCTTGAGTATATAGAGGTATAAGATGGAGAAAAGCCCCAAATAATTATCTAGTGCAAAGATACTTGCTTTAGCTGTGAAGTAATACAATAACTATCCGACCACGCATTTTTATACCGTATGATAAATGAAGACCCCTATTCTCATCATGAAGATAAAGATCCTATCATTTTATACTAATTTACCATGCGCAAAATTTATACGAAACAAATCTAGAAAGGTGTTATACTCATTATTAGAGTAACGCGGCACTCAATTAAAGGCCATTCGTAGTACATATTACGACAAAAGGATGTTAATACAATTACAGAACATAATCATACGGATACCAGTAAAGATGAAGTTGAATTTGGCTTAGAAAAAGAACTTTCATTACTAGAAGCGATAACTATAAAAATAATCGTTAGGCTAATTTTGTTCCAAATTTTAGAATCCCTTATTATTTTCCTTCTTTGCTTGAAAACCATAAAAAACCTCGGCGTTAACATGGATATTAAAACTTACGAACAAGTCAAAGGTAACGACTTAAAATCTCCACTCCATCTAAAATAAAAACATTTGAAATTTCATCTTTAAAGTTAAAAAAAAATGATGTTAAACCTGATAAAATCATCACTTTATCAACTATACCAATAGTTTAAGAACCTGGAGATTAAGAGGTTATATAAAGTATTTAAAGCAACTGAATATATTGATTTGGTCTTAATAGTGATGAACAAATTTAAACTGTTTTGTTATTACTGATGAACACATTCATAAACCTCTGTCAGGTTGAATTTACCGTTGAAAAAACTAAGATTTGAACTTTAAAGTCATCGCCGATATATTTTACTTGAACTATAAACCTATATATTACATCATGAATAACGTTACATTGTTTCACGCCGACTAATTTCTTAAACCTATCACAGAGCAAAGGAAATGAAAAGAACTACATATCCTATGCATTAACATTTACTCGAGACACCAAAAATACTAATTTATGATATCGATGCCAACTTAATTAAGAGAAAATTGCGAATCAATACCAAGTAGATAGGGATTTAATATAGAGAAATTCACATTAAAACTCTCCAAGACATTAGTTAGATTAAAAAGACTCATATATTAATGCGAAATGACCAGGAAATTATTACTTTAAAGATTAGCGGTTTCATAATTTTAAGGGTACAATTGTAAATGAAAGTAAAAGGTCTTAACAATACTATGAATTCCAATTGTCTTTTACCGTCTTTGATTTAGTATTTGAATCATGACTACGTTTAATTATTAAAAAGACATCGGTGTTGAACCCTCAAAAGCCAACTAAAGAATATAAAAAAAACTTGATAAAACTAAGAACCTATAGCATATAACAAAACCTTGAAGAAAATAAGGAAGGAATCGGCACCCATCCAGATCAATAACGCATGTAACACCAAAAACGAACTATCAAAAAGAAGAATACTATTTTGGTTTCATGAAAATGAAGTCCTTGTATAGAATAATTCCAGTAATTATGACGAAATTTAAAAAATACGAAATATAGATAATTGAACCGTAGAAGTTAAAATATCTGAAGATCCCATCACTTTCCGTATTCTGTAGAAGAAACCGAAAAAAAAAAAAAACCCTTAAGTCCAATAAATATCCTTGAGCCAAAAACCCTTGAACCGATTGGATTAGCTAATATATTCCTCCTAAACCGATTTTTAACAAGCTAATTGAACATTGACGATGTGGAAAACCATACAAGAAAAGGATATACCTTAAAAGCGGGAACGGTAACTAGGACTACAAAGTTGGAATAGTATATAAAACAGATTAGGTGTCTCAGAAGAAAATTTTTAACCAAGTCCTAGCTCTTGAGTTATGATCTGAAGGTATTATTAATACACCAGAAAAGTCATTTCAAAAAAGCGACCGAGTGAAAATAGATAGCTTTTTTACACACAAAGTTATTCAGCTTATATAGTTAACGTAATTTAAAGGCCAAACGTAAGGATTTTCAGATGGCGTATCATTTATGAAGGTAAATGAAAAACTATAGATCAATTATACGAGAAGTTAAGGCTAATCTTTTAAGGATAAAGTGAAAAAGACATAAGGTTAATCCACACCTAATCGCCTAAAATCAAGAATATTAGCTAATATTTAATCTTGGCAATTGCTTTCAGTTTTATTGCCTACGCACGCGGCGAATTCACACATAATGGTCGTAACATTACGCAAACATATACGTAGTCCGCCCTTTATATTCAAAGAATTATAATTTAAAACTACTTAAGTAATTTAACAACTGGTTTCCGGCCAAGAAGATAATATAACACGTTAAACCTTCTTACAAACCAGTTAAAACAAACGTTTATTGGTTTGTATTGCACTAAATGAATTTTGAGAACATGTTACAGATGGTAACATTAACATTTAACTTGTATCTATTAATTATGTAAGTGAAAAACCTTGTTATCATTAATATATAAGTTGACAATAAATTATTTCCCCGAAAATATTGGATTTATTACGGCGGAATAACGTGTCACTAAGAATTGTGGCCATAAGAAGTAAAAGTCGATCAAAAATTTAGCTCAAGGAATAGAACTTCGTTTTAACAGGTCGTTAATACACATTTATAGTGTTAAGTATAACCGTAGTATATAATTTAGCTTACTTTAAAAAAGAAAAATTATAATTATAACGAATATTATCAAAATCTCTGAGGGAAAAAGAGAGAGATACCAGGAGCAAAGAGTTATATCGAATTATATATCCACTTTATACCAAACGAATGTATCGTAGAATCTGATGATTATGGTACAATCGTATAATTAACAAGATGGAAACTTTAATATATTAAACAAACGTATTTAGTAATGCGTAGAATATCAGTATAAAAGTATCAATAAAGTACTGGTAGATCTTACGAAAGCCAAGTTGATAGTCTTTATAGGTAGTTTTTTTTATAAAAAATACTAACCTTATATGTGAATCTTATTCTTCACAATATTTTTCACGATTAAAATTTGGATAGGCAGCTTACGAATACCGGAATCGTTGTATACTTGATATTAGTTAAGTGAAAAGATGTAATGAGAAGTATATTAATATCAAAGGTTTACAGTATAATAATATGCTTGAATATTGGAATAGTACCTGACAGTACATTAAAGATATTAAAAAAGAGCTAGAATTTATTTCAATACTTATAGTTATATATACTAATTTCTGAAGTTTTTACGAATACCTATCAAAACTTGATATGATTCATAAAAAACGTCAAATAATAGAGGGAATAATTCTGGGGAAGGTATACAAAACCCGGTCAATTTATTAATTCAGGTGGTTTAATGCTAATAATATTTTTTTTGATGTTATAACAAAAGCTGCGCTTCTTATCGCCCGGAAAAAGGTTGTAAATAGTAGTATACTAACTATGCGAAACGAAAGTTATGTAGAAAACCCAATACGTGATGTTAATAAACAGGGATGCTATAGCGAACTTGAAGATTATTAAAGTAGTAATTAGAGTAATAGTATGCCAAAAAAAAAAGCATACTCAAATCTACTATCAAATGATACGCAATCAATAGCGTACGGAATACGCGCATATTTATGTAGCAAAACTTGCCTATATGAGTTAAAAAAGTCGAAACTTGGGATTATATAGCAAATTTCCGCAATAAAAGTTAGTTTTAGTGCAAAATAAATAGGAACTTACTGGTGTCTAGCATGCGAAATAAGAAGGGAATTCGAGAATTATCACAAAAAGTCAATTATTTATATTAGCGTACGCGTATAAAACAAAAATACGTTAGTGTTAAAACAACAGTCAACTACAGTATATCAGGTTAAATATACCTATGTTAGTACGTGGGTAGAGTAGGAACATAACGTTGAAATAGTGTAGTATTCTGACGATGGAATAGGAAGAAACTAGAACTAGAAGCGAAGCTCAACGGAGCTGAGCATGCAGAAGTAACCAGCACTAGCACTAGAGACGTCCTTCTTTTCCATGTATGTACCTTCTACTAATGTACAACAAGTCTCCGGGACCGAAAGAAAATGCAACGATCGGATTGCATAATATACATCACATGATAAAGAGCAAGAAGTGAAGCGTGAGGAGCGAGATGTAAGAAGCGAGATGTAAAACTCGAGACGCGGGACTTGCAAAGATTCTTTTCGTATGCTTCGATTAGTTCCCTGTAGTGTTCCAATTCTTTTATAGCCTTTCACTCGTCGTCCTTAAAAGTGAAGCCCTTTCAACAAACCAAATATTAAATTTAGTTTCCTTTATAACGTCGATTTAGACATTTGTTTACAATTTTCTAGACTACCTATTAATTATCTTTTGAAACTTATTTGTATAATATTAGTGCCGGCCGAGAAGGTATACGATGAAAAGGATTATTTTCTAATTTTTCCAATGGTGTTAGGTATTGAAAGTTTACTATAGAGAATATTCGTGAATTGACAGGAAAATCGAGTGTATACGCGAGTTTTTTTCACGCGGTAGACTATAGTAAATGGGTCTAGGCGCAGCGGTAACAGATTCTCTTGCCGATGTAAAGGTTTGTAAAGTTTTCCGGTGCGTAAATATATATGGTCTTCCACTTTAAATCCTATTCAACGGTGGTATTTAGTATAAAGTCGCGTTATTTAGTAAGTAACAATGTTTATCGCAAGTTAAATATTACGGCAAAGATACTTTTTTATGAAATATATTTCCGCGTTTTATCGAGGTATGGAAGAATTGAGGCAGTCTATTAGAGCTCGTAACTTAAATTTGAAGATGTATTCGTAAGTGTTGTGATTTATTGTACGAAAATATATATTATTAATATTCTATTATAATGTAAGCCTACTTTTAGTTCACTTTTTTTTGTACGTTAGGCGATGTAATATCGTGATATGGGATCGACGACTTGGTTTTTTGTTTTGAACCAGCTTACTAGCTAGATAATAATAGGTTATTATAATATGAAGCTTATTATTAAATATTTTTCACAAAATTTATTCAAAGAAAAAAAAGAAAAACTTCGTATTTCGATTCGAAATAATTTCTGTGGGGTACTTTTCATCTAATAGTTATAAGTAACTGTATAGAATTTCTGTTTAATAGGCTGTTATATAAGTTGTATATTTAGGCAATAAAAGAGAACATTTCAAAGTTTTAAAGGTAATCGGTATAATTGCGTTAAACGTTTTACAACCAGATAATTCCTAAAAAGAGGCGTTTGATAACGCCGATGGCAAAGTTGTAGTAATATTTATATAAATGGTGTACATAGACTTTTCTAACGTTTATATTAGTTTAACGCGCTCAATAGGTTTTCAATTTTCGTTCCATATTTAGTCATAACGATCGTAATATAAATAATATTATTTTGTTAGTTTTTGTTCATACCAGGAGTACATGTTATTTAGAAAAACCATTATACTTTTCAGCCTCAAATGGCGCATGTTGTCATAAGTATTATGGAGAAAGATTGGGATGAGTTTGGTGGGAATAACGCTTTTATTACAGCGATTCGCATCATAATTATGAAGAAGGTAATTAAATAATGGAAAGGATAATGATTTTGAAAATCATTAATAATAATGTTATTAAGTTTTAGTTTTCCCTCAGTTAAATTTAAAATAATTGTTCGCCACATTGGTTTTGCCCTATATATAAATCAGAACCTAAGGCGTATGTCCTTGGGAAAATTAGTTTTTTCGAGATGTAATGTAAAATTGATTTTGTCTGATACTATTATAGGAAGATTATTATAATTTTGATAGAATATGGGTAACTTTTTTAAAAAACGAAATTTTTGATCTATCAATATTTAGAGTGGTAGTAAAGCGTTTTGAATTAAATTAAGTTATTTAAGAAGATCGTCGGTAAGTTCTAAAACCTTTGGGTTCACGTGAAAATAAGATATTTTGGAATGTAATTGTTAGATTAGTATTGTAGTATAAAGTAAAAATATAGCGGAAGAAGTATGCCGAGGTGCACGCCACAGGTGATGGCTTATAAGCCCTCGCCCAGAGCGTATCACTTTAGACTGCTCCACGAATTGCCGTTCGGTTTGGTTTAGCTATTTTAGATCGATTTATACATTGCCGTTCGGTTTGGAATAGGTATTCCAGACCGATCCATTTATGATGCACTTTGTGTCTTGCAAGAGTGCAGCCTGCAGCGTGACACGTTATCGTATACTCTGCAGGAGTACACCCTGTAATACAGTGCACTGCTACTCATCCTATATATACTATTATAAGGGTATATAGCAATATCCACTTAGATAATTTTTTCTTTTTCCTTGATGTAATATTTTGTAATAATAGTGTGGTTATGAAGATTCAAATTAACAGTTTCTGTAATAATAGAATTGTTAACGTATTAATTGTAAAAGATCCAAATTAATAAGTTTTCGTAGTGATAGTGTTATTACCGCAATAATTGCAAAAGGTCTAAATTAATAAGTTCGACTAAAATTATCAAGGTTTAGCCGCGGTGTTAATTGTAATTCAGTTAAAATTAGTAATGTTTAGCCGTGGTGGTAATTGTAATTCGGCCTTAGTTAGTGTAGCTAAATAGGGGCGATATGGTTGGCAATGGCGTTTTTTGTAGTTAACAGTGGTAATTGCGCAGGTGTTGTAAAGGTTAATTTTGCAGAGGTAATTGCGTGAGGATAATTGCGTAATTCTGTATTAGGTTAATATAAAAAGCTGTATTGCTATCGGTTTAGGTAAAACTTTTTTTTCCAGAGCGCGTAATTCAAACCGATACAAATTCTCACTCCAATTCAACCTTTATTTTATTTAACTAAACCAAGCCACTTTAATAGGTAGATCTCTGTCTAACACCTGTATACTAACTTTTTTTTTGAAAAGATGCCGCGTAAAAATAGTACGCCAAGGTGCTATTTGACGTAAAAGCATCGGCGCGCCGCCGCCGCCGCAGCCCTTGCCGACGCCTCTAGCAGCCCAACATTATCTGGCATATTATCCTCCATAGCCGAAACCCCGCAGACTGCCGCCACGACGCCATCTGCCGCCGCCGCCTCTTCCTCCTTATCGGTTCCATCTGCCCCTGCCGCCGCCACCTCCTCCTCCTTATCAGCTTCGCCTACCCCTGCTACCGCCGCTACTCCCTCTCCCGCCACCGCCGCCATCCCTCCCTCCCCTCCCTCTTCCTCACCCTTCCCCAGCTCTTGGGAGGAGGAGTAGAGGGCCCTTAAAGTTATAAACCTTACCCTTTCTCCAGGGGTAAAAACCCCATTACTCATAAGGGCTCTTTTGCGCCGCAAACGCAGCCTGGCGCAGCTACGCCAGGGTACATATATACCAAATCCATCGGTTTGTAAATCTTTAACCTTCATCTTTTTAGATGGGAAGTACGAGTCGGATCTGTTTCGCCGCTTCAAACTCTGCATCGCTAGGGTGCACTGCGAGGCCTCTCTGATGCGCAAGGCGTTGGAGCGACGTAGTCAGGTCCGTAGCCCCGGGCCACTAATGGATACGTCCTACGTATCATGCATCGCGTCCGCGGCTGCAGGTAAGTCTGTTAGCGACTGATACGAAAGCGGAGATCGTTTGTAAACCAGCAGCCGACTTTGCTGCATACGATGTACGGCGATTGCAAACCTACAGGGTGCCGTATGTCTTTTTGCAAGTACTACTATGGTCTCGGTGCAATTCTTCTATTCCCGAACAATCGTCCCTGTCCCTTATTGCCAGAGCTTCCTGCTTGATACCTGTATTTTGGGCGCTCGTTTTGTCTTTGGTAGACATTGAATTTTCGATTTAGATCGTGGTAAATAATTTCGATGAAATTTACTTTGGTAATTTGATTTTCGCCTTTAGTTTTATTAGTTACAAATATTGATTTTAAACTTACCTATCGGTGTATAAAGGTTCTAATCGATATCTTAGGGTTTATATAAAAGGCGTTTAGGTTCTTTTCTGGTTTAAAAAGTGTAAAGTCAAAATCCGGGTTTTTCGCGGTGAGCTTTTATTACTCTTTGAATAAATAGTTTATTACCTTTATATTCCGGTTGAAAAGTTACCTGACAATTTTGAAACTTAGTTAATAAAGCTGTAAAGATCTCCTATAGGGTTTTACCAGCATTTTCTTATTAATTCTTTAAGGAATTCTAAGTCATGACAATTGAATCCCTATCATAAAGTTTATTATTCCTTTACGTATTGAAGTATGATTTCAAACAATTGTATCATTTTATGAATATATTCACCTATATAAGGTCATCCATATATTAACATTTAGCTTGCACAGATAGTATACTAGATAAAATAATATGAAACTATAAATATTTAATATTCAATGTCTTACATATGCCAATTATAACGCGTATTTTATTATTAAGTACGTCGTACGACTTATTATTGAAGTTATCGTCCTTTTTTGTAATCTGGCTAAGTTTGTTAACTTCGTAAGGTTATTTTTCATGTGTGGGGAAGCGGTGTAGTAGAAGGTTATGGTAAAAGTCGTAGTTGGCGAGCATTGGTTCTTAAGGCACCTAGTATTGTTTTACGCTACTTATTAATTTCTAGAACGAGTTGTTTCTCATGTTTTATCCCATCCTTTTATGGTTGATCGGGCTATTTCCGGCATTTCGGCCAATCTCACTATAGTTGTGCGAGCTTTTTATTTTGGTCAGAGAGTGGTTTATTTTCTAGTTTTATTTTACAATATTTTTCGGTATAGGGGTATATTATACTTATATGGTGGATAAGGATTGGAGTCTTTTTTCTTTCTCGCGGACCTTACTTTTAGCTTAGGGTATAAATTTAGGATTGTGTCGTTTTACGCCTCAACCCGTTATTCCAATAACAGTTTATCTTCCTCTTTAAAGTAAACTCCTTTACAAATTCCGTTAAGAATAAATCTTCATCCCTTTAATCCGATACGTTGGTAAATTGTATTTTTTCGAATAGGGCTTTTATAAGGCGGTCTTTTTTACCTTTCAGGGTATTAATACCTCTCATTTTTAGTTAAATTCGTAAAGTTTTCATGATGATGGATTTACTATTTATTACATAATTAACGTGCAATTCGGTTTTTTTCGTAAAAAATACCTAATAATTAAAATCTTTAGATTTTCTCCTTTTGATAACAGAATAAAACGCCAATATATATATATTTACGATTTTAGGTTTTAGTTCTTTAATTATCGAATAGATAGTGTTATCACCAAGTACTAGTTAGATTTGATAAATTATAGTTTTTTCAATTTCCATATATTTAACCAGGTGGTCGAAGTCAATACTCGTCTCCTCTAATGTTATTGGTTTTAGGGATATAGCTATATGTGTTTTAAGGTGGTTAGTGATAATGGTTTTTATACGTATTTAGTATATGAACACGGTTTAGGTTAGTAATTTTGGGCCGAAATTCGATTTGGGTATCTATAAACGGCAAACCTTGAGTAAATGAAATAATTCAAGTGGTAAAAATAGAGCTTACTAACGTTTGATAGTACGAATACAATTTTTGAATTATACGCAAATAAAACGTAACCATCAACCAGTTAAGCGTCTTGAATTAATTTTATTAGTGCTTAGTAACGCTATATTTACCAAGTGGTTAGAAAAATCGGTAACGTTATAGGAACTAAATTTAAAATAAACAAAGCGAATCATAGAAATACTTAAAATACATAGGGTAACTGTGGGGAAAGTGGGTAGGATAATATAAATATAAGTAATTGGGAGATATATTATGTCTTTTCTGGTATTCGGTTTGGGTCAGCGTATCGCAATCGAACTTCGTATAGAAATCGGTTTGATTACTTAATTGGTAACAGAATTTAGTGGAATAATTGGTTTGGTTACTTTATATGAGACTACTCCTACTAAAGCAAAGAGTATGAATTGTCGAAAATCGTATAAGTCCCAATAAAGGGTTCCGGAACTTAGTGATTACATGGCCTGATACATAATAAAACGCTTTCCAAAAAGTGCCCGGGTACGTTAAAGCGCTAAATAAGGGTTAATGGTAACATAATAAGGCTTTTATCAAATAGAATACCAAATAAAGGTTAATGATTTTATATTAAACTTTTCTTTTTTAAAGTTACTTGTTTTTTATAATCTTCATACCCGTCGGCAAGTAATACTTGTAAAAACAAAGTGTTAGAGTACAAATAATTAAAACCGCCATAATATATCACTAAAGGTATTCAACTTGTATCTATCTCTTTTTTCCTAATGTATTTGTAGTAGACCGAGTCGACTACTAATTAGTATTGATAAGGTTTAAAACCTTTAGTTAACGTAAAAATAGGGTATTAAAAATAGTAATCATTAAATTAGTATTGTAATATAAAGTAAATATAATGCAACTGTAGAAACATCTTGAGGTATACGCCATGGATGAGGGATTATAAGCCCTCCCCCAAAAGGAACCACTTTAAACTACTCCACATATTGCCATTCAGTTTGATATAGTCGTTTTAGACCGATCCATACATTGCCATTCGATTTGATATCGCCATTTCAAACCGATCCATATATTATATACTTTTCATTTTGCAAAAGTGCTACCTGCAGCGTGGCATATTATTTTGCACTCTTCAGGAGTACACACTACAATACAGTGCACTGCTACGCATCCAATATATACTATCTATCAGGGTATATATTAATATTTACAGAGATGGACGACGTTTAGATTCTATTCGTTATGGTAAATACCAGTATTGGTAAGTTCTCATTCATCCGGTTCGTAATAATTATATTTAGCAACGTTTTATTAACAATAAATATTATAGATTTATAATCTATATAAATGATCATTGGGTATGAGTTCCTAATTCAATTTGTTTTAAGGAGTTTACACGTCCAAAAGAGATATATTACTTTATATTTCGATGGGTTGTAGTTTAGCTTAGTATTGGTAAGTTCTATATTAACGATTATAATGGACTAAATAATGTTGGCAAGAATGAATTTACAACATTTTGATTTGAACTTAGACCGAATTTTAAAAATCGAAATACCAAAGTTTTCTTTTCAGGTTTCTATCGGCTTGGAAAAACAGTAGCCGAGATAGTTTTACGTAATATAGACGCAAGTTGTTATATAAATACTCTTATAACGTGGAAAAATGCCTTCTTTTTAGCTGGTAAACGTAATTTTGGTAGGTTGATGGTAATGTTTACGTTTTCCGCCATTATTTTTATCGATTCGTCTTACTTTACAGCTAACGAACAGTAACGAAGGCTTTAGCTATTGGAATATCTTCAAATAATCAGATAAAGTATGAGATTATCGGGAATAAAAATCTAGCGACTTTAAGTACGTTTTTAAAGCTTTAAAACTAATTGGAAACGAAAGAAGACGAATGGCTTTAGTGCATTTAACGGTTGTTCAAATACCGAAACCATTTATATAAAATTCGAGTAATTTGATATTTAGAAATTCTATATAGTAATTTTTGGAGCGTAAGGGGAGTTTAAGCTTGATAAATAAAGACGAAGTTTACGTTATTTATTTGTAATAGATTTTCAAGTTATTGAAAAAAAAAAGAAGGTTACCAATACAAGTTGGATAAAATTATTCATATAGTTTAACAGTGGGCTTTATAAATCTTTTAGTGAATATTAGTGAACTTTTAAAGTTCATTAGTGTTACCTTATAAGGTTGAAGTTTTTGACAACCTATAATGGTGAACCTATTACGGTCGTTAGAATTTATAAGTTATTAAAAAAGAGATTTATTATATGAACAACTGAAATATAAGAAGCATTTTGTAGGGAATCGATAGAGTTTCATTCAAGAGGTAGTTGTTAATTCTTAAGAATAACGTGTTTGTTCAAAGGTTAAAGTTTAATCATTACGCAGCTTTTTTACTTTATAAAGGTTTCTTTTAATTATTAAGATGAATAGGGAGAATAGTAGGATTTTGTTTACAAAATTTATATGGCTTAAGTGGTGTAGAATATTCAATTATTCTTTTAAAAGAATTTCGTCTCACCGAAAAACCGGGTAACGAAAACAATTAAGCTTTATATTATGTTAGCTTTGTGAATATGGAACCTTTATTATTTGGTGGAAAAGAAGTTTGATAGGCTTAAATTTATGTTACATATTAGGGAATTTATCGTAAATCTTTGCGAATTTGGATGCTTTAAGCGTTTTCGTGACATCAATGTAAGCTTTGTATTTAGCTATTACTATTGGTGCGTGATTTGGAGTTTTGATGTTGAAAGAAGTCAGAAAGTCTTGACAACAAGGTTTATCCTGTTGATTAGCATTTTTTTTTTCGCAATTTCCCTGCATTTTCATTAAATGTCCTAAGACTTTCGTACCGGGTTTTGAATGAAACTAGAGATAAAGTTTAAAAATTATGTGTTTTACTATAAGTTATCGAAAATTTCCGAACGAGGGCTAAACTGCACTATTTTTTCTGTTTTGGCGGTATAAGAGTTTAATTCAAACTCGGCTTTTATAATTGGGGTTTCGAAGTTCAAGTTGCCTGTGGCGACGAGAGCCATTGGAAAATTCCCAATAGCCTTACAAGTATGCTAAGAAATTATGGAGGTTACATTTCTAATTTTTACTACCTTCAATAGTAGTTGTATAGCGCCATTTTTAGTGGTGTCAAAATAGGCCGTGTCTTTATACTGTATAATAGTTCCAAGACATTTGGGTCTAGGAATATGAAGAGTCATGGTAGTACAATTGTAAAGCTAAATGATATAAGATATAGATGAATTTATAATTACATATAACGCGCATGAATATTACATGGTAAATATAAAAAAAAACCTTTAAATCGATTGTTATATTTAATTTAGTGATATATCATTTGAATAGGTTACATAGGTTTCAGCTGCGGCTTTAATAAAAAATTGCGTACGATTGGATTCGTGGCTACCTTGTGGATTGAAAAGGGTACCTTGAAGTTTATGTTTTCAAAACTAATAATATTTTTTAATATAAAAATTTCCGCTTTACACAACTTTAGCTAGTTATTGATAAGGAGTGATTAAGTATCCAGACGGTTCATTACCTAAGAATTCAGCCGTTTTTTTGAAAAAGGCTAAGTATTTCGTTAGACTTGTAGCCGTGAGTTATAAAAGTTTAGCGAACTTTGGTGGTATATTGTATTAACCGTTTTATCACGCATGAGACTATTTAGTCTTTAGTTTATAACATGCTTGTTTCGATATCATTAAGAAAATACTTATTTGACTAATATTTGGCGACTTAATTTGTACACAGACTTATATTTAAACATGCCATCTATTTTGGCTTAAGACGCGTATCCCGTACGGTAATTTTTAGAAAACGATAGCCGCCTATGATAAGGGCAACATTTTCACTAATTGGTTTAACTACAACAACATTTAAATTTTCTGTTCCAAAGAGACATCCTTTCAGTTGGGCGCCAAGTGATTTACCTTGTATATTTGTCTTCGTATGGCTCGCGAAAATATGGTATTTATTTATAAATAAGACCCCAAATACTTGAAAAGGGTGTTACGAAACTCCTAAATTTTTATATAATATGCATACGTCCGACAGTTTCATTACGTATCGTTAACAAGGCCTAGATTTTCGTTTTTAAAGTTGACTCTATTAATTTAAGAGAGCGAGGAGGAAAGCTTAGACTCATTGTAGTTTTAGTCGAAATAGTTAATATTTTCCCCTTCCGATCAAACGTTGTCGAATTTTTTACGACAGAAATTGTATTAGCGGTGATTATAGTTATTGCGACGGCAACTATTACGGTCGCCACGGCGATTATCGTTGCGACGTTTTTCCCGAGGCTTATCCTTAGTTTCGAGAGTTTTATATTTATGATCGCGAGGTGCACGGTCGTGTTCACGAGTATGGTATCCACTTTTTCGGGGTTTTTAAGACTTTTCCAAACCTCTGAACGAGTTGGTGTTCCCGCATTATAGTTTTTCTAAAAAAAAAAAACAGTAGTTACATTTTTTGCGATTATTTTCATTAGTAGAGTTGTAATAAAGAAATTTACAATTAGGGACCATTAGTAAAATACTTTTAATTTTGTTCATTTCATATATATACTTACATATATTTTACGTACGGTTTCAATAACGAAGGTTTTATTAAATATTTAGGTTTAGTAAAAACTAAATATTAACTATTATATCGTATTGATTTTCATTACACAGATCGAAAGTGTCTATTACCTGTACGTATCTTAACATGGTTGAAATATGTTTTTAGATCATATTCGGTTTTTATAAGCTTTTGTAAGGTAAATGTCTATATTCGGAACTTGTTAGTAAATTGGCTATAGTCTATTTAAAAACGTTCAATTAGTACGGTTATAATGGCTTTTTAATTTAGAATGTTTTATTTTAGACGACTTTCGTCAAAAATATTTGTATTTTAGTCAACAAATGGTGAAACCTTACAATAATGTGTTAAATATAGATACAATTTGACCTTTGGCTTTGAAATTGAAATTGGTAAATATTTTAAGAGAGGTTTAAAATCTTTAAATATTAATGAAAATAACGTTGAAGCTTGTCTTCACGATGCCTATGTCAAAAGTATTGTGGTATTCAGAGTTATAAACGACTATATCTTTCCGTTTTTATGGGCGAGAAGTATGAGAGAGCGATAATTAAAAGGTTGGAGTAGACCGATCGCTACGAGGATGTGAATTTTAAGGACAAGGTGAAGAGTTACGAAGATAAGGATAATGACTTTAAGGACGAAAATTATAAGGGCGAGAATGCTTATTTTTCTCGCGCGTAAGTGTCTGAAAGGAATTTACCATAATCATTTGGTAGATTGTTATTTAGTATTACAAACCTATATTGATAGTAATAAAACGTTTATTAAAGGTTTTTCTTATATTTATTATTTGTTATTGTAGTCGCCTAGTTTATTTTGGCTCGGGAAAAGTATTTATATTGTTACAATTAATCAGTATGTGAAAGCATAGTGTAGCGATTGGTAAAGGAGAGGTTGATAGAGGAATTTTCGTAGGAATAATAGTTACTTCCTTCCATAGAGGCTAAGGGGTAAATGTTAAGGGCTTCTTACGAGTGAAATGTGGCATAACGGGTGTCTTAAGGTAATTTAAGGCTAAAGTATGTAATTAGCGCTTGCCTATTGGCAACTATATATAGATAAGATAATAGGGATAACGGTTTGTTTAATGTTAGTTGCGGTGGTGACAATGGCGGTAAAAGCGAGGATGACAGGTTAAGTAGCGAGAAAACCAGCAGTTGCGTCTAAACTTGTGATAATTATGTCGAGGACAGCAGGGGAAAGTGAAAAGGCAGTTAAAGCAGTTGGCGGTAGCGATGGGAGGCAATAGCAGTAGTGGCGAATTTGGCTACAAATGAAATGACGATAACGACGATGACGAAGAGAGGGAGAGGAGGTCGGTAATACTAAATAGTTAATAGTGGTGTTGATCGGTGGGGAAGAGGTTAAAAATCATGGAGTAGAAAAGTAGAAAATAAGGTTTAGTAGGGTGTGGGGGTTTATTGTTTTTGTTTTTGCTAGAATAGCAGAGCTAGCGACGCTCCTTCCATTTTATCTTATTTTGACAAGTGAAAGATAGATCTGGTGCTTTTTAGATTTTTATCTTACATATACCAATTGTTGGTATGTAGAGCGGTAATATAACGTTAAAACAGTGTAGTATTTTGACGATAAAAGAGGAAGAAACTAAAAGTAGCCGCGAAGCTCAGTAGAGCTGAGCATGTATCAGTAGCCAGCACTGGAACCAGTGACTGCCTCCTTTTCAATAGATGTACCCTTTAGCAATGTTCAACAACTTATAGTAAGTTAATTATATTGATTGCTAGTTGACTGCATTGTTTGTGAAATTTATTATATTGACTATAAGTCGAGTCAAATGGGTATCTACTGTATAGTAAGGTACAAGTTAAGCCATTAGTCTTACAATTAATGTTGAGACCGGCTAGCGGTCTACCAAACTCAGAAGTAACAGAATACTACTTTTAATGAAATACCAGCTACTTGGACGAAATATTCGAATCGACGATGATACAATGATAAGAACCTACCAAAATTATACATAAAATAATAGTGGTAACGAAGCATAATAAAATTAAGTTTTGGGTGAATATTAAAATCATCTGATGGAAATATTATACGTTTAGAACCGTTATAATGAAACTGGATATACGTGTTAATAACAAAATCTTAAATCTGTTCTTTTAAAATAAGTAACTGATCTTTATTGACCTAGTCGTCATTCTTAAAAAAGAGGTTTACGAGCCGAAATATGTGCCTGAATTTCTTTCGTTTACAACGTCTAAGTTACCTAGGATATCATGAAAAACAAATGATGTTCTACGCAAAATTAATGTAATAACCAGTTTATAATCTTAATTCAAAGCTATTGTTTACCTAAGAATTCCTTGTAATAAGATTTACAAATTACTTATACGTAAGTACTCGTCAAAAATCTGATTCAATACAAGCTCGTCTTTTTTTAACCTCGATTTGATATTGAAGGATATTAGAAAACGAGACGATATATCTGGTTGTAATTTAGCAGTTTTAGCGGACAAATTCCATTTTGGGAATACATATTGAGATAAATAGACACATTAATAAGTTTTCATTCGCGCGTTATGTTTTTGTAGTATCTTATTGTGTATAATTAATAATGCTCTTCGTTCACTTGTGATCTGTAAGTATCACAATTTAATAATAATTATTAACTTATATTATACTTAAACTCTAACATGGTCACCAAAAAGAATAATTTCATTTTAAGATAAATTGTAATTGAATTTTTCTTTATTGAAGTCATGGTTTAAACATATAGGTAGTTTAATTAAGGTAATAGAAATGTATTATCCTGTAATGTAGTAATAATCTCATTGTAAACGTAATTCCGAAGTTTCATTTCAAATTAACATTTGTAAAGAGAATGAGGCAGGAGCTGTCGCTCAATGTGGTCGGATTCTGTCTATAAACCTCAATGAAGAATAAGAGAAGTAATTACTGTTAGGGAGCTACTGCGGAGCTAGGAAGATGGTACAACCTGGTTACGTGACGTATGGGGTCGTATTCCCATACATCTTCCTCTCTGCTACAAAGCATCATAAGAACATATAAAACTACATTGGTTGGATCCCTGGTAATATTAGTCTGGTACTAGCCTATAATATTACCTCTTGAAATACCTCGAAGCCCCTCCCCTGTCTTTCCCTTCCTATGCGGCAACGTGCAGAAGGTATGCGGAATGGCAAATGCGAAATGGCCGCTTAGAAGCCTTTAAAAATTTCGTAGTTTCGTGTGGCTGATGCCAGGCCTAATAATATTTTCATTACGTAAAAAGCGCCCTAATGTATCTTTCAACTTATATATAGCTTATAGATTTTTTTTCTCCTAAAATTTTTAAACCATTTATTCTTCAATACCATTAGTATTGTAATACGGCTAACGGTATTGTTAAATTTAAATGATTTTTCTATACATTTTCGTTCGGTTTCCTTTTCTATAATAAACGACCAATAAGTTGTAAAGGTTGATAAAATTATTAAAACCTTTAATGAAACTTATTCGGAAACTATTTGGTTTTTATTAACAAACGTGTAGTTTCCTGTCTTACGGGTTATTAAAATGTATTTTGATGCAACTCCTAAATAAATATACATTAAGTATATTTACTGGATAACATATCATCCGAGCAAGTTTTATTAAGAAAGCAAAAGTAAGTTATATATATTATCGCGAAAAAAAATGTTAGCGCGCGACTAAATACTAATATTTGGTATTGTCTTTGTATTATTAATATTATGAATCGCTATTTACGTAATTTATAGACGATTCAAAATTTTAATATTAACGTAAATAACGTTTTCGATAAACTGTTAGAGGTTTATTGAGCGTATGCTATCTAGGACCATAGTAAGTCAAGGTATTCGCAAACCGTTTTTTAAGTGTTAATGAACAGGTAAAAATCTTGTAAACCTAGGTTACCATCGCTAAAAAGGCTATAATAGTTCGGCTCGTTATATAGCAAAAGATAGATACTTAAAGTGAGGCGAGTTTTATACCCGTTACCCTTATATGCTATGGTAGCTTACAAGCAGTACAACTTATAAATAAAAGGCGTAATAACTAAATAAGTTTTTGATAATAAAGTCAAAACGTAAAAAGATAGTTAACAAACGATTATGAAATACAGTTGAAGACAACCTAGAAACTATTCGAGTTTTTTTAAACGTATCAACGTAAAGTTAGATCGTATGAACATAAAGTGAATTTAATTAACTTGAAAAACGTAAAAGGTTTGTAGGTGAAAATTCGGATAAGGACTTTAAGGATATATTCGAAATAGTTTCGTTGTTTTTTAACGTTATTTGGCTTTTATTAATATTGCATTACGTTTATTCGGTATCTTTAAAGTCGCGGTTTATAGCTTTCTCTCATTTTTAACGTAAATTGTAAAACGTTAAAACCGTTTACGGGCCGGGCATTAAATTCCGTCGTTATATTTGACTAATCTGTATCGTAATTCGAAAACTTTAAGTGTTTTAGTACTGGAAAAGTTTAAAATCGGCTATAATATTTGGTAAAGTTAATATACCTACTTAATGAAAACTAATCGTTTCGGTAAGTTATAACGTCAGGTACATTAGATGAACAGCTTTTTATGAGTTTGTAATCTATTTTTAAGGTTGTATTCCGATTTCGTTTCTCCGTCGTCGTTAATAACATTTATAGTTTACAGTCAAAAGTTGCGAGTTTATTAATATAAACGCGGATCCAAAACGGCTCAAATAATGTGATCTACATGAAATCGAAGGTTTTTTTAAGCAAGTACGTTAATTGTAACAATACAAAGGTCTATTATAGATATTATACGGTATTTTATATAAAGCTCATTTAATCTTTTGAAAAAAACGTTTAGCTTATAATTTTTGAAGACAAGTTAAATATTGTGACCATCTCGAAAACGATTCGAAGGGAAACTTTGATTATTAATAGCTTCCTTTACAAGTTATTACGTAACCGCTATTATAATTTATACTAGATTTAGTACCTCGTAAATATATTAAAGAAAATCATAAGATTATATACATAGTATTGAAATCAGGATGAAGCAATATTATACCCGTAATATAAAATCGATACATTAGCCATAAGTTATATAGAACATG
The DNA here is from genome assembly GCA_038502455.1 of Anisogramma anomala. Lineage (NCBI taxonomy): Eukaryota > Fungi > Ascomycota > Sordariomycetes > Diaporthales > Gnomoniaceae > Anisogramma > Anisogramma anomala. The sequence continues at coordinate 30,788,294 of JASMMZ010000005.1, forward strand.
TTAATATTGATAGTAATTCTGTTTTCATTCTTGAATGTTCATTAAAATTTATGTAATAAACAGCTTTAGTTAAATTAGGTGTAAATAACGAAGATACATGCGTATAGTATGACTTTTTCATTAACACATTCCGTTATACCGTCATTTTCGGGGCAAAAAATAATGTTTAGGCGTTGTTTCACCCCAGCTAAGTCGTAAAGTCGTTGTTAAAATCTATTAGTTTAATTTGAACTACACTCGTTAACGAATGTATAGTGAAATTCGTAAAATCATTAATAGCTATTTAAAACCCGTTTTATATAAGTTTCAGTATTTATGGTAATTATAACCTTCAGGGTATCAACCTTATTCAAGTGGTTTGTAACAATTATAAGGTAATGTAAATTGTCAGTACGTTTTTAGGCCATGTTAATTATGAAGTCAATGAAATAATTCGTTTTAAAGTCGTTTAAAAACCGGAAGTGGTTTATAAAACTCTTTCGACAGTATCTATAATAGGTTATACGTTTATAAACACCGTAGTTTCGGCAAAAGCGGTCAATTACACGAGGTAACCCAGGTGAAAAATACGTTTTAAAAAGGATAGTAATAGTAACGTTGCGACCCGGGTAACTAGTCAATAGTAAATTGTAAATAACTTTGATTCACGTAGTAATGAGTAGCTTATAAACAGGTACGTAGATGCGTTCGCAGAAGCGTAAAAACTTATCGTTGTTTACTCAATATTTCGAAATTAAAAACTTTAACATCAAATCTTTATCGATACAAATATCTATAGAGAAATATCGATTGCCTATACTTAATTTACGGAATAATAGAAAGTAGGTAGAATCGTATATAATAGCGGAGTTCTAGTCACTTTCAAGGTCAATATTGATAAATATTTCGCAATCCTTCAAAATAAATTGGCTGGTGACAATTAACCAGATGATATATATTCACGGAAGCGGCTCGGATGGGGTTCATTTTAGGCGTAATAATTTAAATTTTCGGCTTAAAATTCATAAATCGAAAAGGATTTCTAGTATATTTTAATCTTACGATAATGACACGTTGAGCCGTATATTATTTTCCGAATTATTTTAAATTAATTGAAAATGAAATTGCGAAAAGCTTTTGAACTAGCAAACTTATCTTTCAAAAAAACCGTTGTATAGTTGTAAAGTATTTCTCCTTTTTATAGTTTATTAAAATCGTAAACAGGAGTATTGTTCCCCGCAGTTTCGCTTTCTATACTTTTAAATAGCTTATAATCCCAAGTAACTTCTTGTTGTAGATCTCGTAATTATATTTGGAGGGATATAAACGACGAGAGTAATATGTTAATAACCGTAGGTTATGGTGGTTATCGCGTCAAAACATGTAGTTACCCAAAGCTTACTCGTAATAGTTGGTTTTGAAAAACGTATTAAGGCCGGTATTTTATTAGGTGGGTACCGATTTAAAATTAAAAAAAAAATAGGTTTAAGCTATTCGATAACGGTTTTTGGGGATCTTAATTAAAATGAATAACTTTGAGAGTTAATAGAAATAACGATTAAATGATCGTTGAATAGTCACGGAAAAAATACCGGTAAAAGTTGGAGATTTTTAAAATAACCCACACCTTTAAAACTAAAGTAAAAACGACTTATTTACGGATAACTAGTAACTTTTCCGGGTCTATACGAACTACAATACCAACTTTAATAAAGAATCCTGGTTATTTAATGACTTAAACACTGAATTCGCATTAAGAGATATTGAGGTCAACTTTTACGGCTTTTAAGACCGTGAAAAGTAATTTAACTTGAACGTTATCATTTAAAAGAGCAACGTTAAAATAAACAAAGATGTCGTTGAAGAAAACAACGTAAAAAAAATCGGGGAAATAGCGTAACAAATTATTGATATCCCATTAAAAGGTGGTTAACGTACGAGAAAATCTGAAAAAATTAGTAATCTATTCGAAAAGTTACAAATAGGTACTAAATACGATTGTTCACTCGTTTTCTTCATTAATATAGAGTTGATGAAAATTATTTTTAATATTTAATTTGTTAAATCATTCAATTTGGATGAGATTGGTGAACGACTTTTTAAAAAGGAGAAACAAGTATCTGTCCACCTATATAATAATGTTAAGTTGGCGATAATCGATTGGAGAAAATGAGTTACCTCTAGGTTTCTTACCGAAAAGTAGCGGGAGTCTCCTTAAGTATTTATTGGTTAAAATATAGCTCTAATTAAGTAATTCGATTACCATTTTTCGTAATATAAGGAATTACTTATAAGGCATACCGTATAATGGGTTTTAGGTGTATTTTGAGGCTTAGCTATAATTATCGGTACGATTACGATTTCGTAAGTTATTTCGTAGCGGTAAGGGGTTTTTTTATCGTTAAAAGCTTTGTCGAATAAGGAAGCAAACTTGTTAAAATTGTTAGGGAGTTTTTCATCGACGGAAACGAGCGGTTTCTGGGCAAATATTTTATTAATGTCCTCGAAGAAGATGGAGACGAGTTTGATAATAACAGATTCATATTTATGGGCCTTTCGTAAAAAATCTTGGAATATAGCGGTGCCGACCCTCTTCGCCGTTTTTTATACAGAAGCGAACCCCTGTTTCCAATCAAAATAATTACCAATTTTTCCTACAGTTAATATATATTTTAAAACGTAGTAAGTAACTCACTAATATTTCATCTACGGTTAACTTAAAATAACGTTATATTATAAATAAGGGACGTTATAAATTTATATTTAGTTACTATATCTATTGAGGTTCATATTTCAAAAAGTTGTTAAAAATAAGCTATAGGGAAAAACTATATACGTAATGCGTGGTTTAATCTTATGGCCGGGATAAAATGGTGATATATGATAGTCTGAAGCGGTTAGTAAGCTATTTATTAGCGATGTTATGATATTTATATCTTTAATTTATTAATATATATATAACATATCAAAAAAGATATTGCAAACGGGTAGTTTTTGCAAAGTTTCGACGGAGTTATTAGGTCGAATTAAAATTTTATTCAATTTTGTATGCGACTATGTAAAGGAAAAACGCTTCTTTATTTTAAAAATTAATAAGATTTTCGACTGAAGTAGGATGAATTCCTATAATAACCTTAACGTTAAAACCTTTCGAGCGTTACGCCGGATTTAAAGAGCGGATACGAATACGATAATTGTCTGCATCGTATCGTAAATATAATTAAAGATTTTTGTAGAAGAAGAGTTTCGAGTGATTAACCTAGGTGGCGCGTCGTCAAGGAGTAGTTCGAAAAGATCTTACACCAATTATAATTACGTCGTCCTGGTTAACCCAGGTAGATACGTCGTTGTTATTATTTCTATTACTATTAGAATAGTATTGCATGTAGTGAAGGAGTTTAACTTTACTTACAGTAAAGTTGACCGTACTGCAAGTGTATTACTTTGAATAGACTTACCGCATTGGGTGTAAGTCAAGTGTAGTACGTTGCTCTTCACTCTAGAGTATAGGCCAAGCAGTTGGTCATACAAATTACAGTTCAAACTGGCTAGCGGTCTGCCAAATCTAGAACAATACATCTACCACTGGACTAATGCAATACTACTGTTACTTGGACCACAATTCGAATCGACAACGTTACAACGTCTAAAGACCTACCAATACTAATTAGTGTTAATTGGTTTAAGTACAGATAATCTAAGTAAAAGAAGATTCTACTTTCTGGTTTAGCTCTACGTTAATAACGGCGGCTAGGGCAGAGGGAAGATTTTTGCGAAAAGCCTCTAGTAGTACTACGTTAGTCCCCAACAGCAGGAAAACAGAGAAAACTTTTGGGTTGCGTTAGTCACCAACAGCAATCTGGAAGTCAGCGACAGTATCGCTATTAAAAAACACAAGAAATTTTGATTAATTTTTTTGAAAAACGTTGAAATCAACTATCAAAAGTCTTAAAGTTCGTCAAGTTAGCAAACAGATAAGACAGTACTACTATGGATGCTACAAATACAAAAGAAATAACTAAGTCCTACAGCCTATAACGACAAAAACCTTCGCATTTTACTACGAACAACGACCTTCGACCTTACCCTTTACACTAGACCTTTACTATACTTCACTTTTTCACTTGTCATACGCCAAGTCAATTGTTAATTTCGCTACTCTAAGCTCAAACACCAAATTACACCAAAAAAGCTACGTTGCATGATCCAACGCCAAGTCGCTAAGTTTAAACACGACTTTACGTCAAAACACCAAGCCCTTATACTCAAGGATCATAATCCCTCGTCCTACACACCTTACATGTTCTACAAAAGCTAAAAAGTCATGATATCTACCGCCAGCGCTCACTTTAAAGCTATTACGGACCCTAAAAGAAAAGAAGCAATTAAAGCCTTCGGAGCTGTTTTCACCAGGTTTTACGAAAACGATCTTTAGGCGTTAAATATTAACTAAAAATCAACCAAAAAACACCTTACCAACTTCCTCTTATGCTTCATAGTTGAGTATAATACCAGTTATGACCCTAACCATTCTTTCAATAAATATTGTAACTTCTTTAAAAAATAGACAATAGACATGTAATAAGAAGTTTAAAAAGGAGTTAAATCAAGACTTAGTTCCGAATTATAACAACGAATGATCTTCGTTTAAGTAAAAATTGCTACGACGTTAGATTAAGCCCTTTACAACTTAGCCTTTCTTAAAAAATTCCCTTACAACCTATAACCTAAGGAAAAAGTTAAGAAACCTTAACAGCATCACGCGATTCAAAGGATCCCCCCTCTACCTTTAGCTAAGTTAAGCCTATTTACGTGCGGGCTATAAGAATATTAACTTTCTTAGCAGCCTATCACTACTACGTGATAATACAGAGTATACCTTTAATAGTGGCAGAGCGCGTAGAGTAAGGGCCGCTAACAAGGCCAGAGGAATTGATGTTAATTCTCTATACCAGTCAATTAAGTAAGATCGTCAAGCCACCTAAAACCTTGAATTGCCCATAGCTCCTTAGTAATTAAATCTCTAAACTCTATAAAACTCTTTACCATTTATATTCGCCTATATTCAAAAACTTACCATAAGTCCTACCATAAGACTTTTCCTCTTAGGCTAGGCAACTGGTAGTTACCCTTATCACCGTACCTCAGAAATTTTAAGGCTTAAACTGTCAAGAAACCTTACTTGAGGCTGTGATTACTATGGTGATCTTTCACCAAAACCTGTTAAGATGGTTAATATCAACTAAAAATTACTTACGAATTTCGCTAAAATCTGGAATAACGTAGAAAAGTATGATGGGAATCATTATAGCCTCCTCAATTTCAAAATAATGCCCTTTTTGAACATCTGAGAATGAATGGAGGTTCCACCTTTGGGTTTTCACTTACAATTTTCTGGAATCCTCACAAGGTACGCCAGCGACTACCATCTAACTTTCCTAACTAAAGCTACCACGGTTCGCGAGATTTACGATAGTATAAAAGGTTACTTTGAATACGACTACTACTTCGTATAATATTACATAAATTAGGCCACAATACAGTGGATTATGATAATATCGAAAAAGACAGAAGAGGAAACGTTAATAGATATTCTTAATAAGATACTTAACAAGCTAATGTTGCACCAAAAAGTAATGGGGAAAGCTTTTGCTGGCAAAACCACACTTCATAAGCAGGTACGAGCAGTACTTACGGGTGTTAGCAAGTTCGAATACGCCCTATAATGCCCAAATACTACCTGCGAAGGCCTTTTTAGCCAGTTATATTGTTAGCTTACCACGATAATAGTGCGTACATTAAGCTAGCTTAGTATATATTCCTAAGCTAATAACTTTATTAACGTGAATAAAAGAATTACTTACGGGAGTGAATTCCGTTGACCTCAAGTACGGGCATCTATAACGCCTAAGATATGGCCTACAGGTTACAAATTAAAGGTAATAACCACGTTAGTACCAATAAGCCCAAGTTTTAAACGAAAATATTAACCGCTAACATTATCATCATAATAATTGTAAAAAATATTGGATATATGGCAAGTTTGGATGTTGGTTAACTTGATACTCCCTTGCTAAAGGTAACAATAAAAAGAAATTATATTACGTATAATACCCCACTTCTTTTAAATAGAACTATTTGGATTAAATCGCGGACTTTAAAGGCGACGGTTTCATTCACACCGATAACGCCCCAAAGCAGATCAAGTGATACGAAGATACTATTTTTAATACGGTATAGTAACTAACCGACTACGTTTTTCCATATCTTTTAGGTGGTAAAGGTCTTTACCTTTACCCTCATTAATCCCCTAATCCCTTATATACCTTTAGCCTCAGTAATTGTTACGTAAACTATACGGTTTAAGGTATTATTCTAGACATATAGGCAATAAGGTACTTAATAGGAGGTTATTCGTAGTACGTCGCATTACGAAGAGAAATTATTATAGCTACTAATATCGACCGTTACAATATTAACAAAGTCAAAGTTGGCTTTAAATCAGGAGAATAACTATCGATACTAGGAACAACGGTAGTTTAAACTGTTATAAGAGCAATTACATTCCACATCCCTAAATTTAATACCTCTTTTCTATTTTTTTTGAAGGATAAAAAAACCCTCGATATCAACGTCGATATTAGCAAAGATAAACTGATTAAAAACGGCTAGAGATTTTTACTCGCCCTTAAGTGGGGGTACTAATAGTTTTATCTTTAAGTCCTGAAAGTAAAGGTGTTAAACTTCAATGAACAAGAGATATGTTAATTACATCTGCGTTTTAATTACCAAGTTGTAAATAGGCTATATAAAGTCTTAAAGTCCATAGGATATAAAGATATGGAATAATTTGCCTTGAAGTCATTGAAAAACTCTACCACAACTTCCAAACGTATACTTCGCCCTCCAAAGATTTAATTTCACATTAAAAAACGACAAAGACTTTAATTACAAGATCTTTATTAATATATTTTACTGGTATAACAAGCTTATTTCTTATTTTATTGACTTAGTAATCTCTATTCATGAAGCTTAATTCCAAAAGTCCCTTTCGGCAAACGATACATAGGAAACGTTAAGGATGTTGTGGATTAATACGTACCTGGGCCCACTTAAAGTCATTGTCTACGATACGGGCACAAACTTTACAGCAGCGAAGTTTTAGAAAGATATTAAGATAATGGGTATTCAGTATAAACAGGTACTTATAAAAGCCCACTAAAGTATTGGGAAAGTTGAAAGGGTATATATCCTTTTTCACCAAGTATATAATATTCTTACTTTAGAGATGGGAAGCTTTACAAATTTGGAGGCACATTTACAAATGGTAGTAAAATAAATAAACGATATTGTGGTCCATGACGGCTTAATGTTAACACTATTAGTTTTTGGAGCGTACTTACGCCTAACGAGTGAATTTCTTCCTTCAGCAAGTATTTAGAAATATGTTGTGGTCTACGGCAAAGTTCTATAGAAGCTACAAAGAGAATCGGCACACCGTTATGTTGATAAGGCATTCAATACTAGAAACAGCCAAAAAATAACTGACGTACTGTCTTGCCATAATAAATTAAAGTCTTTGTGTAACAGAAGCCGCGTAAATGAAAAAGCTTATACAGTATTTTATATATTACGAATTTTGAAGTAGTTATAAAAACTATTAAACAATTGTTATTTTTTTGAATTTCTTAGTTTAAGTCCTATATTAGGGCTACTAAAAATGAAGACATTTAAGCCCTGTGAGCTAATCGAATAAGTTGATGAAAACCTTCTCCATCTGTTATCGATAAACCGATAGAAAGCTGCCAGCGAAGACGACCTCCAAAAAAGAAGAAAAACGTTAAAAAACAGGAATATATACTGGGCCGTATTTACATTACTACTTGGGGAAGTAAGAAAGAAAAGGATTACGAAGACTTGGAACTAAAACTCCAGAAATAAAGGATTATTAAAACCTCTGGTAAACCCTTTAAGGAAAGCGATAAAGCTATGATTAATAGTTAGCTAACTCTAAGGATTGTATAATGCGTGCCGAATACCGATTTCAACCTTTAAAACCCAAATATCATGATTTCAAATCGAGGATTATTTACGAGGTTAAAAGCAAAACATCGGGACAGCCGTAGGAAAAATCACGTTTAATTGCTTGAAGGATACAGTGATAAAAGCAAAAACTAGATTCATATAAAGTAGCTAACGATTTAGAAGATTAGCTAACGCTTGGTAGTCGTTTTAGCAATAATATTACTAGTTGAGACTAAAGGAAAGTTTACGTTTAATAGTCGTAATATTGCCCAAACCTACACGTAATCAGCAACGGATTTACAGTGGATCGTATCACTAAAACGGCTATAAAAACTCTGTGCCATATACCTTTGAGGCACGATAATATATTGCATGAAGCTATTGTACAGATTGATTAAAATAGGCGTTTACTGGTTTTTAACATACTAGTCGCACTTTGAAATACGGCTAACGATTAAGTCTTAATATACAATCCGTGATAACGAGTAACGTAAAAAAGGAACTTCAGCGTAGTATGTATACAAACTAATGATACTTGTTTCGTTGGACCAGTTGGTTTTGTAGCATTAGAATAGCAAGTCATTAAAGACTTTAAGTTCTGAAATTACAAGCCATTGAAAACATTGACGAAAAGTAGCCAACTTGACTTTAATAGATCGTCAATCCGCATACTTGATATAGATACCGGTTTCAGCTTTCGCCAAAATGTTAAAGACGTTATTTTGTTTATAATTAATAAGACTGACGAAGCTAAGGCTTAAAGGTATTTAAAACAGCGTATTCGAGTTAATTATATTATTATTTCATAAAAACTAGATGCCTCTTACGATTTTTTCATCGCTGTATAAGTATAAAAACTAGTGGATAAGCACTTTAACCAGCTAAACAAGAGGCTCGAGTGATAAATGCGAAATTTGAACTACGGAATTAATATAATCCTAGTTGACTTATCTAAGACTAAGTTCATAATCTTTATAGACGAGTTCTTTATAAACAACACCTACTTGTCTTTCCAAATAGTCTTCCTAATAACCCTCGTCAATGAAGATAAACAATAAAAACAGTTTAATATTATCTATAACCTAATCCATTAGATCTCTGTTAAGTATAAAAGGATTACATGAAACGTGCTAGCATCGAAGATTTACGGCATAATGGCAAGCTTTAATGTAGGCATGGCACTATAAGAAACCTTTAACCTTATTATCAGGCAGCTAAAGATTCCTCCTATCCCGGTAGTAATCTGTACCAATCTGAGGAGTCGCTTCGAATGCCTTTCGAAACTCGGAACCACCAGCGAAAGACGATTAATAATCGATTTGATAGTACTCAGTAAGCCTATGAATAGAGGGAGATTAAGGAGTTCCGATGAATGGATGATAAATATAATCTTACTAATGCCATAACGAAGATATCGCTAAATAAAGCCTTAAAATAGTTTGTACACAGCAATAAGCTAACTATACATATTGATGTCTACATTAATAGGCCGCCCGGAAAGCTCAAATCATATAACGGCAAACAAAGACATTCTGATAAACTAGAAGAATGCTAGTGGATAAATAATGGTAATTTATTGAAGTAGCACGTTTCAAACCAAGGCTAATAGCAGAAAAACATTTTATAGGAGTTGATAAACTCAGACCTTGGAGCGGTAAGGCAATTAGGGTCAAATATGGTTAATTTCAATTCAAATAGGTGTAATCCAATATGGAAATCAATTGCAATTAACAGGGTTCTGGCCAGTTAACGAGGAGATGATTAAGTGGTAATAGAAAAAGATTGGTTAACCATACTAACGTACACGCACAAACTAAAAAGCTGCCAGTATTAGAATAGTATTACCAACAGTATAACAGGTTAACTTTACTTACAGTCAAGTTGACCGTACTCTAAGTGTATTTCTTTGTGTGAATTTGCCGCATTGAGTATAAGTCGAGTACACTATGGTACACTTCACTCTTAGGCAAAGCCAAGCAGTTGGCTATCCAAATTACAGTTCAGACTGGCTAGCAATTTGCCAAACCTAGAACGATACATCCACCACTTGATAAATGCCATACTACTGTTACTTCGACCACTATTCGAATCGACAACATTGTAACGTTTAAAAACCTACCAACAGTTACATAAAATATTTTTAATAACAACGTTAATACTGTTTTAAGGAGTGCAGATGTTATAAAGACTTCCATTGATAAGTTAAATACAAACGAACTACTCTTTCTAGTTCGCGAGTATATCGAGAGAAAGTGACGTATTAGTTAATGTATTATTAGTAACTTCTTTTGAAATAGCAAGTTTGATGGCAGATTTGCGGGTTATATCATTAGCTTTCGCGAATAAAGCCTTTGAAACGTTGAAAAAAATGTAAAATCGTTTGCGAACTCCCTATTTTATATTTGTAAGCCGAAAGATAGCTGTCTTAGATACGTTAAGATCGTAGTAGTGGACGCGAAGTATAGTAATAAAAGCATTGGAGTTGTTAATCCTGTCGTCGCTTTCGCAGGGTTAATAAAATTTTAGAGCGGTTACTATAAGAACTTTCAACTATTAAAAAACAACGTTATAATGAATTTTTAATGCCGATAAACTGTTTGTTTTTATGTAATTTACATATTATTATAGTTTTTTAAATTGGAAATCATTACCTAATACCAGAAAATTCAACTTGTCAATTAAAACGCTTACGTTTTAGTTGTTAACGTTAGTTAAGTTAAACTCCTGTATCGTAACAGAATTTAAAGGAATTCGAATTATCGTTGTTTATGGAGTTAGTAAAATCCTCGATAAAAAACAGCGTAGTAATTACGTTGTTTGTAACGTATGTAAGGAAAACCTCCTAAAGGGATATTATTTTCAAAAACAAAACGTATAAATAACTTTAAATTATCAAATTAAATTCGTTCATACGTTTAATACGTTGGTATTTTATCATTTCAAGTATAAAAAGTACTTTTTAACGACTTAATTCTGTTTGATATGTTTCGTACATAAGTCGTTGGTAAAACGTTTCTATTAAGCCGTAACGTAATTGAATCAAGTCATTAACGCTTTTTCAAGTTATGTTTTAACATGTACGTCAAGGAATTACTTTAGGGTTTAAAAGTTGAAATGCGGTAAGCCGAAGAATAAAAATATAATATTAGACTATAACTGCTAACAAATAGTTAAGATATCATCAGAAAGAAATCGAGGTTTATATATAAATTGACTAAGGCCGAAGTAATTCCTCAAGGTGGTCAGATTCTGTCTATTAACCTCGATGGAAAAGGAGAAAAGAAATCCCTGTTCGGGAGCTGTTACGTAGCTAAGAAGATGGTGTAACCCGGTCACATAACGTGTGGGGGCGTGTTTCAATTCAGCTTCTTCCCTGCTCCATAACATCGTATGAACATGTAGAACTACCTGGGTTGGATCCCTAGTAATACTATCCAGGAACTAGTCTATAATACCATTTTCTTATAAACCATTGAAAATCGGTAAAACGTATAAAAAAATGGGTGGAAGCGTTTAAAAAGACACTTTTATAATTCTTCAAATGATTTTTGTTACTTATTAGTTAATTCGATACAAGTTAATTATCTATAATGCTAACGTTTAACTTATTTCAAATTTTAAAACGTTCTTTTCGACGGCTCATTACAAATAGTTACGTATTTAGTTTTGACGATCAATTAGAAACTAGTTATAATAGGGTATTAATGGTCCTGAAAACCCCGATACCAACAAAAACATTTCCATTCTTTTAAATTTCGTGGAAAATTCAAATTGAGACAACCTTGAATACATTTCTCGATCTTAGATATACCTAATTCATGGACATAAAAACCGAATAATTATATAAACAAAAAAAAATCGAAACGATATTAGAAGTCTTTTTTATCAAAACAAAGTAAATACCTTAAATAAATGCTTCATGTACATGTCAACAGTCGACGAGAAAATTAAAAGCTATTGATATAAGTACTATTAAAATAACGAATACACCCAAAAGTTGATCGATAAATATATAAACATATGATGTTTAATTTCAAAAGCCTATTAATGCGAAATTACTTCTATAAAGCCTCAATAACTAATGAATATAAAAATATTGCAGTAACTAGGATATAATTGAAAAGAAAAATTGAGTTATATTTATAAAGGAAAATTATTGATCAGTTTGTCAAGACATAATCATATTGATTTATAAAGGAAGTGGATAGATATTCCGGATAGTAAATTCATTTGATGTTGAAAGTCTTATAATGGCAAAATCTTTATATACTTTATTAAACAAACATTACGTGAAAAAATTGACAAAGCACATATCAAGACATCATCGTAATAATTCTTATGGTTTCTTTTATATATTCCATTAATTTTTAGATCCAAAACATCTTCGTCGCGTTTTGAAATTTTGTATTGATGGCAGTATAATTTAATATGGTTCTATATATCAACAAAAGGAACCATTATTATTTTTGATTCTCGAGCTTTATAACGCCTGTATTTTTCCAAACTTTCCCATAACGCTTACATATTAGCTATATTTCATCTTCGATCTTACATCAACCTCCTTGGCATAGATGCATAGAATACCTTGTTAAGAAAGGTATAGAGCCTATGCTATAAATTCTAAAAATGCCCATTTCCATGAAGAATTTTCAAGTCTAGTTGTTCTCAACTTTGTTAATTCATGTACATCCTATTCCACTACAATACCAACAATAGACTTTACCATCACTTGAATCTTTTCCGGCGAACCATTTTTAACCATGAAAATCATCGTTGGCTCGGCGCACTGCTCACGCAATGGTGTTTCCAGAGAACAGCTCTCATATATTACGATTTTATCCCTCGTTACTTGTATCGACGTAACCTCCCAGACATGCACTGAGGTACAATGAAATATGGTTATTTCTTTGAAAGATCTCAGAGATATTCATTATAAACGCTCGTGTATGATAGCCTCTTTAATCCGTCGCCACCTATAACAGCTCTTCGCTCGCTTAAAGGGGGTTCTCGCTTTCTACTTTACTTTGGATTACTTTGACAATATATGAAAGACTTTTCTCAGTAAATCACTTCCCCAGTAGTATAATCTCTTTTTCTACATTCTTTTACGTTCTTTGGGTTTGCGGCACGTTATAGAAAGGTGGCTCGCCAAACGAGTTGTAAAGTATATCTTCCCATCACCACAGGATTTGAAACTAGATATATGTGTTTTGCGGATATTTTCACTCTTGGAAGACCGTTGTTAGATTCTCAAGATAAATAAGCGTCAAATACGGACTATTAAGGCAATATATTACCGCCCGACTAAAGCTACAATTTTCACGCCTGTATTATGTTACGGGTTCCTAAACTATAAGATACCTTGGAGCTTTATTTGAAAAGTTGACTTTAGTTTTTATTTCTGACAATGGATTCTATATGGTTTTGTTTTTTGAGTAAATGTTATGAAGAAAGGACTATGAATTTTGTGATATTGTATGTATACCGAGTTGAAAACCTTTTGGAACACCCAATAGTTCTCTCCCTTTTTTACGTAATAATTGGATAAACCTATATAGATGCGGTTTATATTTATAATTCGATTAAGTTTGTGGCACTTTATAAGAACCAATACGGTTTATATAAAGCCTAATCAACATTCAACAGGTTATAACACATTGCTCGGAAACAAGCTACAGGTCTATAAGATTAGTTTTTCAATGTTGTATATATATTTTTCTTTAGTAGTGAAAAATAATGGTTTCGTTTACAATATCTTGTTCAACGCATTATAAATTAAAGCTTGGAAACATAAATTTTCGAATAGGGTGGTTGTTTGGGGATGGAAATACCTGAGTTGCTAGCCTTCCCATTAGCATTTCTACTTAGTTTACAATAGTAAGGGTCGCACTATATGGGCTATATAGTGTGAATGGCCCGGTGAGAGTAAATTATTAAAATTATTTTCTCTATTTTCACAAATTAATATTCATGAATAACATGAATATAAACACTTTATACTGTGATAATCATTGGTGAGTTCTTCACCCTTTCAATTTTAAAGGAGATTGTATATATGTTGGTAGGTCTTTATAGTTGTAACGTAGTGTATTCTAATCTCTGGTCGAAGTAATTGGTGTATTGCATTGAAAGTGGTGATGTATTACTTGTAAGTTTGACAGACCACTAGCTGGTCTACATACTAATTTTAATAGCTAATTGCTTAGTCCGTGCCCTAGTTTGAAGTAAGCACCTACTATACATAACTTGCAGTCAATGCAGTTCATCCCACAAACTACAGTCAATGTGTCATCAGTAAAATTAACCAACTTGTTAGTATAGTTGATTTGATTATACTGCAATTGACTGTCATCTTCACACTGGAGGCTTTTTGTTTTTATACACGTAAGTTAGTGAGGCTAATCACTTATTTACAGTAAGCCTTCAACTTCCTCCTTAATCCGCATGCTAAACCCTTGTTCATTCTAATTAAATTGCACCTCAATTAACTTTAATTATGGCACTTTACCATATAACTCTAAATAACTACTTCTTGCATTCTCATACGCAAGTTTTTCGCTACAAACTTACGCATATCATATACGCCACCGATTACCTACATTTTACTAGTAGTTTTGAGTATACTTTATTTATCCACCATTACCACCGCTACTCTAACAGTATTCTTATCTGTTATGTTATCCCTATTTCTTCACGTCACTTACCAGATGATCTACGTAACCCTCAATCAGTAGGGTCAGCCTATTTCTATCCATAAACCTTTCTAAAGCGCCACTGGACGAAACTTTGGTTATAACGTTAGCAAAGTTATCTTAATCGTTCATTTACCAGAATTTATCTATTTCTCAGGCTTCAAATACCTTCTTTCAAATTATTACATCTATTCTTAAACGTTTATTATTATTATTTACTAAACTTTAACAAACATTCGTATAACCTTAGGAAGGTTTTAAATACAACTACAAATATTGAAAACAATCCCAGTTATTTTGTGATAATTCTTAACGACTCGCCAATTACTATATCAATATCAAAACCTATCACTATATTGTAACCTTCTGATGCTAACAAGCTTTGTATTGCATAATTACACTTCACAGATATCTAGTATACAAGGTTGAATGTGATCGTTAATTACCTATAAAACCTATCCTCGACAATAAATATTATGATGAATTCTATTTACGATATAAAGGAAGTACCATTCGTAAACATACCTCCACATCAATGATGCACTTCAACGTTATGAAGTCCACCAATTCCATATTAAAACCTATATCCAAATTATCATTTCAAGACACAATACGCTATATCAATAAAAAAGAGTTTTGATTTTGTGAATCCTCAAGTTATATCGCAATCTATGAATTGAATGATAACTACAGATGGTATAACTTAGTAATATAAACTTTTCGAGCCCTATATTACAAATGTAGTTATGGTTTTATCTCATCGATTTCACTAATTTTTCCCGATATCATTGCTTGCTCTCTTGAACGTATGTTCAAGTTTATGTTACAAATATCTTAAATTCCATAGATACGTATTTGCGATTTATTAACGTTGAATTTTGTGCCTTTGGCTAATGTCTTAATTAAATTATACTTCTAGAGGCCTAACCTTTGAATTACAAGTTATTATGACGCTACGAACTACAGCTTTTCGGTAAATGAATAATCTTCAATTTATATAACAATAATACCAAAGCTTTAACCTTTTGAAGTTAATAATTTCGGGTCAAATGTTAATATCTTTATACATATCTTATTTTTAAAATACGTGTATTACGTTACAGAAAAATGAATACTCTTTTTTTTTTCGCATAATTAATACAAAGGGTTGATGTATTATATTACCGTACTAGTAAAAATCCTGTCTTTTAACTAATTTATCAATTCTAATAATACACTCCATTAAATATTTGTAACTAATTATGTATACATTTACATAATATCGCGGCTATTAAACATGAAATAGCTGCTAACTTCAACAGTTAATTTGAGAGTGTTTAGGATAATTAACCTCTAGTTATATTTTTTAATTACAAACGATTTGATAAAGATTTAGGTTTTACTTTAATTTAATATATTTCAGTGAACTGCTTTATTCTTTCATACAGCCGATTGTTATTATTATCTTTTACGTTTGAGACTATCTTAAACTCGAAAATATTAACGTTTTACATTTTATAATGTTAAAACGGCATAATTTAAACAACTCTTCGAATGAAAATGCGGTCAACTTCAACTCAGAAGTTTAACTTATAATATTTACCTGATATATTAAAAATATATTTAGCTGGTTACATGACGGCTGGTTCTTCGTTAGAATTTTCATTTCAAGTTACCTACAAAATTCTTTATGTTTTTTCAAGCTTTGAATACTTATTGTAATCCAGCTCTTCAATGTATGTACTATTTCTAAGTAGTCTTATACACCATCAACAATTTAATACCTTATAAATAATCAGTTCGAGAAAGTTAAATTGGTCATTATTTAGGCTTGAAAGTCTTCGGAATAAAGATTTTCATCGGATTGAAGGGGGTTTGCATAAGCTATAACCTATGTAATTCGAAAGGTAATAGTATCGTTAATGAGTTTAACCACTAAGTTTGAGATAGAGATAATTAGTATCGTATGGGGCCTATCCTATCTGCTAGGCCCTCTCTACATATAAAATTTACTTTACAGAGGCAAAAGTAACGTATCCATTATTGATGGTCAGTTTTTGGTATTAAGAGAATTGTTGAACTAACAGCTTGCTGATTCCTTCGTTCATTTTCTCCAGGGTTTTACATATTCCGTAGCCTGTTTCTACATATTTAATCATAATGATAAATTGATTATCATATATACCTACCCTTCAAATACCCAAAAAAATAAAATAATATTATTAGGTCTTTTAATGTCATTGACTTTTTTCATTGTCATTAACAATCGTGTTTTTATACTTGAAAATTACCAATTTTTAAAATTAAAATATTATAAGTCTTTTATATGAATACGTAAGCCTTTTTGACCTTTCAAAAACTTAGTAAGCTTTAATAGAAACCTATTTAAACATAATCTCTATCGACTTGTCATTTATTTAGAACTTCATCGTAACAAAATAAAATTCGTTATTATCATATAATAGGTTTAAGGGTCTTAGATACGTATTAATTCATAAAATACGTAATATATAATCGTATATTTTCTTTGTTATAATGTTGGTAAGAAATTGAACGGTGTAGACCGATCTAATGGAATAAAAAATGTGAAGTATTAATTTATAATTGAAGGAAAATACGTTAACAAAAAGGTTAAAGTTAAAATATCTATTGTTTTTCAACGTAAACTCAAAATTTTGGGAGGTTCTACATTGTTTTTTATAGTAATGATAAAGCTGTTTCAATAACTTTAGCTTTAGCAAATCTACAACTTTATAATGAGTCACCTTAATAACTTTGTACAGCTTATTAAATGCCGAATAATTAAACTGTCAATATAATTAACGAAGTTTTAATACCGTTAGTGTTGGTAGGCCTTTTTCGTTGCAACGTAATCGATTAGAATTAGTGTAGTCGAAGTAACTAGTGCTGCATAAATGTTGGATGAGGTGTGTTCGTTTTAAGTTTGGCAAACTGCTATCTGGTCTGCATACTAATTTGTATGGCCAAACGCTTTGGCCTGTGCCCCACTTCAAAGTAGGTACGTACTGCACCGTACTTGCAGTGCAGTGTATTCAAATTCTACAAACTGTAGTAAATTTGCAGTATGTATAATTAACTTTACTACAAGTAAAGTTGACTTGATTGTACTACATTTGACTTCTATTCTAATACTGGCGGCTTTTTGTTTTGTGTCTGTACATCAGCGTAGCTTACCATTAATTGGAGGTAATATCTGAAATCGTTTCTCAATCAACAAGCCAATAATAAGCCAGACCCATGTTAAATCCGATCAATTTGTACTGAAATCAACCTTACTTACGGCACCTTTTAGCTCTTTTGCTCCACCCCTTCGAAACCTCAGTTTCTCAAATTCTATGCACATGTCTTTCGCTATAGACTTGTGCAAATCAGGTACACCACTAATTGCGTACCTTTTGCCAGTAGTTCAAAATACTACCATTGGCGCCTTTACCACTGTTGCTACTGCTTCTATTAACGTTACTATTCTGTCAGTCTTTAAGTTTACTAAAGTAACTCTATTCCACCGTGTTACGTACCGGGTGATTTACGTAGCCTTCAATTCGTACGGTCAGCGAATTGCTGTTTACAAATCTTTACATGACGCTATTAGGCATAGCCTTGGTTATGACGTTAGCGGAGTTATCTTTTCCGTTAGTCCACCGGAATATATCGATTTTACGGGCTTTATATGCCTCTCTTAAAGCTTTTAAATTGATTATTGAACGTTTTTCATTAGTTCTACCTAGTTTTAATAGGTATTCGTAAAGTCTTCGGTAGTTAGTACATATTATTATAAGTATCGGAGGCAGTTCTGGCTATTAAACAATAATCCTTAGAGTACCGTTAGTTATTATATGGATGTTAAAGCTGAGTATTATACTGTAAACATTTAAAGCCAGTACTCTTTGGTTCATATGATTGTAATTAACGGCTATTCAATATAAGGTATCCAGTGATTGTAAATTTCCCTTTGGACCTTTTTCTGTTCACAAGTATTAGGAAGCCAATTTACGATATAAAGTTAGTATGATTGGCTAAAAAACCGTTTATAGAAGTTATTAACTTCAACTTTACCAAATTTATACAAACTATATTGATTTCTATTTTTACGTGATCTAGTTGTCACTAAATCTTTTCATTTAATTTGTTAAAGTTTTAGTCCTGTAAATTTTGTACCTGTACTATGATGGTAAGGTTGTACGGTGCTTTTGGTTGGTATAGAATAGAGATGTAGGCCGTATGGGCCCTTTACTTCAAGTATTTTTATAATCTTTCCTCGTTAGCATTATCAATAATCGTTAGGCTTATAGGTTGCCATTCTTGGTGTAGGTTAATATAAGTTCTGTTTTAAGCCTTAATACCATGGATACGGATCTACGATTTATTAAAATCGAGTTATATTCTTGAAACTCACGTTTCTATTAGATTACATATATAGTGATCTGGTTGTTAGATAGTAGGTCATTACGCCATTATCAACCTAATATATCTGAGACAAAGGGTGTCGTTCGTTTATATACTGACGATACCAAAGGTTTTTCTTCTATTAATTAATAAACAATGGTTTAAAGTTAAAGGTTTTATACCCAGCTTGAATGTACAGTGCATCTAGTATGATGAAAACCCATATATACCTCTTTGGCTAATTTATATGCAGTTTTAATACAAAGTATCACCGTATTAACCAAAAACTTATCCCTTAGTTTTCTTTGGGTATCTTTCATGGTATAATCCGTTATAAATTGGTAGAGGATTACGTATACGATTACATGATATCCTAGCTACTTAATGTACATGAAACTTTTACGCTGGCAATCAAATTAGTAGCAATTACGACGATTAAAGGTTAGCTTATCATTTGGATCGTAAATAATTCAATAAGAATCTAGTTTTTACTCTTATTACCGTATTTTTAAGCGATTGACCGTAAGCTTTCCTACGACCGGTTCGAAGTATTTCTTTCAACTTTGTAAACTATCTTGAATTTAACGATAGTAATATTTTGACCTTTATATTGTGATAAAATTATAAATCGTATAATCCTTCGTGAAAAAAAGCTTGTTAATCTCCACTTGGTTTCTCTTCTTCAATAATTTACCTGGTATATTAATAATACCATTGGCATGTAACTTAAGAGTAAGTTTTCTGTTAGAATTTTCTTGTCAAAATACACACACCGTTATATATACCTTGTCAGGCCTATAATCCTTATCAAAGTCTTCAGTTTTATCGTATATCTTCCTTTAATGTGTTTTTTGTACCGTTGAAACTCCATTAGTTTATCAATAATCAGCTTAAAAAGATAATATTAGTCAATCTGTTCGATTCCAGCGTTGTTCATATTAAGATATCGATGAGAATTAAGGGATTGTTTGTACGGCTTAAATTATATAACTCGGAAAGTTACAGGACCGTTTGTAGTTTCAACGACTATATTCAAGTTATTAATATTTAAGATTTTATAAGGCTTATCCTATTTACCTAGCTCATGTAACGTAAGGATTTTATTTTAAAAGGGGAAGAATAACACATCTATTGTTAATGGTACGTTTCTAGTACTAAATGTATCGTTAACCTGGTTGTGTACCGATTCTTTCCTTAGTTCTTTCAAAGCTTTGCTATATACAAAAATACTCTTTTGGGTATTTTAAAAAAAAAAAAAAAAAAAAAAAAAAAACTGAAATGTTATGTATTGGTAGTCTTTAGATCCCAGAAAAGTTGGTGTAAGTCCGTTGAGGATAACAATATCATTGAGTCCTTTCATCTTTATTAAAAGTTGTACTTTTTGTCTCGTAAAGTTTTGGATTTTGAATGAAAATATATTGTAGGCCTTTCATAAAAGGGTATATGCCCTTTCAATATTAATAACGCCTTAGTGAATCGTAACAAGAATTAATTTATATTAAATCCTTATCGACTTAATGTTAACTCAAAACTTTATCGTAGTAAAGTTAATGTTAGTGTTGTGAATTAGCACGTTTGGCACCTAAGGTACGTGTTAATCTAAAAAACGCGTAGTATCTCTTACGTTTCCTTCGCCGTAATAATTCTAAAAAACTTGACGTTGTAAAAATCTATGGAAGAGTTTACAACGTATAGTATTGGTTTGTTGTTTAGTTCAAACACGTTTACAAAAAATTGTAATTTAGAGTTTAAATTTTTCTTTAATGTGAACTTAAGCCTCAACAGGGCTTTGGAGTATATTTGTTAATAGTGGTAAAGTTTTCAAATCAATTTTAAAGTTAACAGATCTTTTTTTTCGTAGCAAATTGCCCTTAAACTCTTATAAAGCCTATTAGTTGCCGGATAATTAAACATGCGATATAATTGATGAAGTTTCATCTCCGTCAATTTTAATACCACGACTTTAGTCCTTAAAGATTAAACCAAAGTTCCTTTTATTTAAGATTCAGTCATAATTTTTATCGTCTTTAACTCATATTAGTTCATTAGTATAAATTTAATATTGGATACCGAAGTTTTTCATGTTTTTCAAACGATGGAGGAAGGGAGTAGGGAATTCTAGAATGTTGAAAATAACGGAGCTAAAAATAGTTTTAACCTTCGTCTATCCAAATAAAGATAGCTCTTTCCTAAGGCTAAAGTTAACTTTAGCTTTACCAGTATCCGTAGAATCAAATTCCGTAACAGTATTAGTATCTCTTTGTATGGTAGCATATTGCTAATAACCTTTTGTTAAGTACTATATTTATCCCATATCCGGAATAATACCTTAAAATATCTGCTTTATGTAACGGTTTTAAATAGTGAAAAGTTGTATAAGGCCAGTGTATTTATTGTTATATTAACGGTATAGGTTTTTACCTGTTAGACTAAATAAAAAGGTGTAGTTGATGAATTATTGCGTTACTTTGAGGTCGGTACTAGTATCTTTATACCAAACCATCGCGTTAAGCTTATTTTCCATTTATTTAACCTTAATATCTGCGCGGTTTTCAACGATGTCAAGGTAATTACTAGTAAAAGTATAGGGGAGTTATATATAATACTTTAGTTATTTGTCTTTACGTTTAGTAACAGCGTATCATATATAATAATAGTTTTGTTTATCATCAATACAATATATTTTGGTGTTAACGTAAACTTGATTAGCAAACTAAAAGAATTGAAGGAAAAAGAACAACCTTTTCCATGGTCACTTCCATTGGTCTGGACCGTTCGTTAGCTGTATTAGCCGAGTATTCCGTACTTATGATTAATATAATACGTATGGAAAGTGTCTTTTTTCTTATTACTAGATTCCGATGTTTAAGGATATATACTATTTGAGCCGGAGACTCGAATAATTATGGTTGACAACGAGGAACGCAATTAGATAAAAAAAACCTTTGCAGGTGGTATCTGGGTATTGAAGGGCGTATTCGAACTCCTTGTAGCCCGTAACGGCTTGCCAAACCTGCTCGTGTAAAGTGTTTTTGCCAACTCTCACATTCTCCATTACTTATTAGCGAGGCATTAGCCCCTTCAGAATCGGGTAAATGAAATCTAATTTGTTTCCAGACTATTTTTTGTAATTTAATATATAAGAAGACTTAGTAATTCATTAGTTGATGTAATATTGTATAATGTTGATATCTTATTTGAAGTAATCTTTGGACCATACTAGATTTTGCAGAAGGAGGAGCAACTAGTTAGGTATCGAAGGTAATAATCTTCGGCTTAGCCAGTAAAGATAATGTGAAATGACGAGTGAAAAATTAGTAGTTTAACCTTTATTTGACAGGAGATATTAAAGAAAAAGCGTAATTTAACGTCGATGAGGTTGTATCGTTGCCTGTTATACCTTTAATTTTCTTCTTATATATTAATGAACGCCATAATTTCCGCGTAATCCATATTTATTATAGGAATACGTCGAAGAGAAAGGATGATTTACTAGTCGTAAAGACTTTTCAGATCCCTTGACTGGGAAAGGTATTAAGGTTGCTGGTACTAGTGGGTAGAATAATTACCTTTAGCAGAGTTTAGGGGAGAAAACCCAGTGGTTGTACCTATAGTAGGCTTGCGCGTAGAGCCAGCTTTTTTTAATTTGATTGTTAAAATTGTATGTATTAAAGATCTTAGGGAAAAGGAACTAAGAGATTTCTGCCGCGGGGAACTTAATAATAATCCTTTTGTTGCTAAAGGGTACACCGAAATTCCAACTTAATTGACTGGTGGATTTCAGGTCTTATGGCGTATAGGTTAATTAACTCTTTACAACCATTAGCTTTAGAGTTTCAAATTTACGTAAGAGAGTTTGAAAAATCATCTAAGTTTGGGTACGTCTTTACGAACGCGTAAAAGAGCGTTAAGAAATACTGTCACTAGTAATCTCTTTTCTCTTGTTATCTTGATTATATTATGAGTTTTTATCTATGGTATACTCGTTGAGTATTTTGGCGAGGTTGTCGTCTTTTTTCAATTTTAAGGGTAGTGAAATCCTTGGTTTGAGTAGGCTATCTCTTAGCTTTAATTTTATTGAATTTTTAGTATTTTTCTACATAACTAAAGTTCAAACCCTAAAAAAAAGGTAATAGAATATGGATTTAATACTTATATCTTAATCGTTGTAATTGATGTTGAGTATAAGGTAGCCGACGTAAATTATTAGGTATTCAGAGGTAGAGTTTTCGTTAACTTACTCAATATAAAGGTCGTTATTGAAGTGTTTAATAAAGGTAGATCTCAGGGCCTTGATTGCGTATTTCCTGGTAAAGTCGTCGATAATTTCAAATCTTTCGTTGCTAAAAGCTATCGGAACCAAGGTTAAATAAAGTATGAAATAAGAAAATAGTGTAAAGGTGTTAGGTATAGGTTTTCCATCAAAGTTGGTATAAGTTATAGGTCATGAAACTTAGTCGTTTTTTACGATATACAGTAGTAATAGCTGTAATAGTATTAATCTAGCCGTTTACCAACTTGACGACTTTATGATTTTCACGAAGTTATTGTTAACTTTGTTTCTTCAAGACTGGTCTAGCAAAGGTTTTTTTTGTTTTTTAGATAATGGTAATACCGTTGCCACTTTAAAGTACCTGTAAATAGTAAACGCACTTGAAAAGTCTGACTTTTAGCTACTTGTAAATAGCAGACGTAGCCTTAAGGCCTTTCACCAAAATCTTTTCTTTACTTTACGCAATTGTAAAGCGTAACCGGAAAGAATCTTTTTCTTCTATATAGCTAATATGTGCTTAAACTAATAAGCACTTATCAGTGTTGGTATGCCTTTATAGTTGCAACGTAGTCGATTCGAATCACGCGTCGAAGTAACTGGTGCTGTATTAATATTGGTTAAGGTGTGTTCGTTCTAAGTTTAGAAGACTACTAGCCGGTCTACATACTAATTTTTATAGTTAAATGATTTAGCTTGTGCCCTACTTTGAAGTGGGTACGAACTGCAACGTACTTTTAGTGCAGTGTATTCAAACTCTACAAACTGCAGTCAATTTGCAGTACGTATAATCAACTTTTCTGCAAGTAAATTTGACTTGACTGTACTACATTTGACTTACATTTCAATAGTTAGGTTTAACAACGTTACTTAGAGTCCTTGAAGAACCAATATTATACTTTTTTCAAAGTAAGTGGAAACTTTCGTCCGTTATGATGAGACAATTCGTTAATCTAAATATAGACGTTAACTCTAAGGTTCTTTATATCTTGATGACAAAAGAGGAAGGTGGTAAATAATTCTAAGAAGTATAAAATAATAGTCTCTACGATTATTAGAATAATCGTCGATCCTAAAAGAAAAAAAGCGTTTTCTATAACTTAAGCCAACTTTAGTCTTAGCGATATCTGTATAGTTAAATTTTGTATTAATATTATTATCTTTTTGTAATACGACTTACTACGAAGAGACTCCTATTAAATACCATGCAACACTACTCTTTAACATAATACTTGAAAGAACATGCTTTACGCAACGATCGCGAATAATAATATTAAATATAAGGACAGGATTTTTATCACTATATCGATGATACTTATCTTAAATTGTTAGAAGGAATGAAAAGGTATAGTTAATTATGTAATATATTATTTCCGAATAAGTACCAATAATTTATAAAAATCGATAGCTCTAGGATTTTCCTTATTTTATTCTTTTGTGCTTTCAAAGTCTATATCGCGTTGAATGTATTCCTAATTCAAGGTAAAGAGGTTCTAAGTGTAATGTATTACCCGTTTCCATTCACGTTCGAAAGCAACATATGGTATTAATCAAAAACCTCATTTGCCACAAATCTTATACTTTTTAGTGTTTAAGGAGAATTTTCGTAATTGACTGAAAGACCTTGAAGAATAAGAATATCCTTCTTTTTATTTGCGCCGGTCAGACTTTCAACTTAGGGTTTTCCATTAACTGTAGTATTCAGGTTTGATGTACTCAAGGTTAATATAGTGAGTATAAGCGAGGTTTTTATAATCATCGTTAAAGTCTTGAGGTTAAAGGTATATACCAGTCGAACTCGATACCCGTGTTATCACAGTCATGGACAAGGACTGCAATTTATTAAAAAAGCCTTTATATATAGCATCATGGTATTGTAAAGCATATTTAAACTCTTTATAACCGGTAATAGCTCGGAGAACTTGCGGTGGTAGCGTACCTTTACCAACCTCCACATTCCCTAGAACTTATTGGCAAAGTATCAATCTGGCTAACATCTAATAAAAAATGTCCATATTGCTTTCCAAGTATATCTTATAATTCAATACATAAAAAAAAACAAAATACTATTTCAGTTCGAATAATACCAAGCAAGGTTGTCATGGTGCTCAAAGCATCTTTGAAAACTATCGTAAATCTCCTAAAACGATAAGTAATTCGTTAAATACCTGAGGTATTAATTTTCGGCTGAGACGGTTAGGATACTGGGAAATAACGAGTGAAAGCCTCACAATTAAATCTTTATTTAAGGGAAAATATTGAAAAACTGGGGCAACTTAACGTTGAGGAAATTATATATCTTACCATCATACTTTTCTGTTCCTCGCTAAATCTCAACGAAAGTTTTTATTACCACGTAATCTTTATCCAATATTAAAACATCTTGAAAGGGAAAGATGAATTACTAGATATAAAAGCCCTCTAGATCTCTCGATTAATAATATTAGAGCTGGTATAAATAAGTAAGTTGCCTTTAGAAAAGTCTAGAGAGAAAGGGCCAGTAGTTGTAACTACGATAGACTCGCACATAAATCCGCACCTTTTGTCTAGATAGTATTATCAATGGGCTTACTAAAGCTAAACGTGTTGGAGGGTTTAAGGATTACTATAAAGGATATAATAATGATCCCATTAGTGATAATGGGTTTTACAAAGCTTTCACTTAATTTAATAATAAATTTAACGTTTTCTGTAAACTTAAGAACTTGTTACTCTTAAATCAATTGATTTTGTATTACTTATAAGTTTAATCCATTGATATTCTTAGAAAAAAGGGGCGAAGGAACTTATTTAAGCTTAGACGTAACTTTACAACTGTATATAAAGGTGTTAAGGAATATTATTGCTAATAACACCTTCTTTTAAATTATATAATCACTCAAGGTCCTAGTTAGTTAAATATTCTTATAATACGTTTGGCAGATTACCTTTTTTCTCTTGCCCTATAACAAATTCGATATCTCGATGATACAATTCAATTTTTAGTCTAATTTTACTTTATTTGT
Source organism: Anisogramma anomala (assembly GCA_038502455.1). NCBI lineage: Eukaryota > Fungi > Ascomycota > Sordariomycetes > Diaporthales > Gnomoniaceae > Anisogramma > Anisogramma anomala. The sequence continues at coordinate 30,814,651 of JASMMZ010000005.1, forward strand.
TTACATTTTTCTGCAATTCCAAGGTTTAGTCTCAACCATTCTTCAAAGTCATTGAATACCTTAAAACATCAATTGGTTTCAGTAGGCTTTAAGTTAAGGATATAATAGCTGATTATGTTAGTTAGGTACTCAATTAAAAAGTCTTTGTCAACGTCTGTAAACCAAAGATCTTCATCGTAATATTTGTCGAAAATAATACCGAAATCTCTCGAGATCTCTGCTTGCCTCCTTTCTAACAAGGTCACCACGGTGTCAATTCTACTGTAGTTAGATGCTATCGCAACGAAAATTAAAAGGTATATAATGAAAAACATTATTATAATATAATATATCGCAAATTATTTGTTATTTATAATAAAAGATGGTAAAACTTAGTTGTTTTACAATTTGAAATTTGTAGTAGTAATACTTGTAACTATTATAGGGACTTAGCCATTTACCAACTTCACAACTTAACGATTATGAAACTTTAAAGCAGTTAATTTCAACTCTCTTTTTCTAACACGGATTTATTAAAGATTTTTTGGTGCTTTCGATAAATGAGCAATACCGTTACCACTTATAAACTGCGGCAAACAACTACACAGTCTATAAGGTCTCCCTACTTACTACCACGAAATACCGCACAGCCTATATGGGTACTTCGCAAAAATTTTCTTTTACATTATCTAAATAAAGCGAAACAATCAAAAAATAGTTTTTTTTCTTTTACTTGGCTTATTTATGCTCGACATAAGTATTACTGATCAGTAATGGTAGGCCTTTATTGTTGCAATATAGTTAAGTTGAATCCTTGGTCGAAATAATTGATATATTGTATTAACACTAGTAATATGTTACTTTTAAGTTTTTCAGACCGCTGGCCGGTCTGCACAGTAATTTGTATAGCTATTTGCTTGGTACAAGCTCTAGTATGACGTGGGTACTTACTTCACTTGGGTTGCAGTCAATATGGTTAATCCCATAAAGGACAGTCAATTTGCAATGAGTACAATCAACCAACTTGTCAGTATAATTGACTTGACTATACTGCACTTGACTACTGTTCCAACAATATACGTAACGCGTTAGGAACACCCAAGCTATTTATAAAAACCTTAAAAACCTTGAAAATATTTACAACACCCGATTTCCAAAATATATAATTAATTGCGTGTGTTAAATCAATAGATATAGCTAGATTGATTAGCATTTAATGTAAGGTAACCGGTTGCGTTGGTGAATATGCTATTTGCATAACTTCAGAGCTGAATTCAAATTCTACCTCAATAACGGATAAAGGCGAAGTTATGTCCAAAATACCAGTAAACACAAAGTTTAATTAATAGGCGCTAATTGCTATTTTCGTAGGTTTGGCAACCAATAAAGATAAATTGCTTATTTTATCCGTCTAAGCTTTTGGAACGTTTAAATGGTTTCAAACTATTTAGCTTAAGCATATGCCAAGTCCTCGTACTTAACAATAGTACCCATTCGTATCCTCTTACCGATATTTACCATAACTTAAAAAAATGTGAGGTTCAATCGTACGTGATGTCGTCGCGTCGACGACAACGTTTAACGCGACCCGGTGTTATAACGTGAATATGAACGAGGGACCTTTTGAAAGGTCCATATAGTCCACCGAAACCTGCATAGTTTGGCCTAGCTGTACGCATACAGCCTGACGCAAAGTAACCTTGCGCACGGCTGCCTTTTCTGTGATTTTGTGGATGGTGAAGGGCACGTCGAAATTTGTGTCTCGCAACGCGACGACTGAGCGAGACATCAGCACGTCGGCATTCCTTAGCTTCAGCCAGCTGTTGGTGAGGAAGGCTCCATCCTCCTCCTCTTCGAGGGCCTCGTCGGCCTCGTCCGCACGGTATGAGAATCTCATGGGCATGCTGACCGAACCTGTCGGGCATGCAACCTTTGCCGCCAAGTACCGTCAAGTTTGTGGCGTTCGTCAAGCCACCTTCGAATCGAGGAACAGACTATTCATACACCTTGAAAAATGCTGTCAGACTCGCCATAAGTTCACGAGAGAATGAGATGTCTGGCACGTACTCAGCCTCGGCAGGCTGCAGTCGTACACGCAGTAAAGGACCTGGACATTGTCGTGGGGCGGCAAGTCAATGAGGAGGCCGCCCTCGCCATGAGCGGCTTCAGGCATCTTCAGATTGCTGTGCGAGGCTCTCCTACTGGCCCAAACGTCTCAATTTGCTTGGACACTTGCGCTGGGAAAAACCTTGTCTAGGAAACTTTTCTCAAGGCCAATTTCCCGAAGTACGACAAGTTCACTGGAGCGGAACCAGAAGTCATCACAGGCGCCATGGGACCACCGGTGAGACTTACAACCAAGGCAAGATGGAGTTTCTATGCTCCTGGGTACAGGGCAGACGGCTCGCCAGGTCTACTACAAGAGTTCGCCGAGGCATGGCTAGTCGCAAAGCTTATGAAGCGTAAGAGAAGAAGTCTAAGTTTGGCCTGCAGTGCCAAACAAAAAAGAAAGACTAAGTATTTACAGTTGAGCACAGACCACCTGCAATACTTGCAGGGATCCTTGCCATCAGTCAATTGCACTGACCCCCCAAGCGAGGACACTAGAATTTAACAGAATATTGCTTAAAGTACATGAATAGTTTGTTTTTCGATTTGCAAATGGTTTAATAGAAAATATAGATTCGGTAGTATTCGGCAACAACGGTTATATGCCTAGTAAGTTCGATTAGTATATTTACAAATTTTTTAGGTTTCGTAGACGAAGTTAACGAAGTTTTTGAATAGGACAAGGATGGAGTTTGGGAGTTCTCTCCGTCAAATCCCGACTAAATATTTTGGATTTCCTTTTTATCTCCGCTACAATAATGATCTTTGGTATAACGGTCTTCATAGCGGTTGTTACAATCCTTGCGGCGAATATCGCGATCCTCGCAGCGAGTATTTTTTTTACCATGATTTTTACAACGAGTACTACGATTATCGCAACGTTTATCACAGCCAAAACTATTACAACAACAATTCAAATTACGCAGACGCCCTTCTTTATAGCGATAGCCGCTAATATAACGATTCAGCTCATGTTACCTATAATTATTTCGACGGTTAAGATAATATTTACAAGGTTGACTACATTTAATTTACTTTAAAATTGAGAAGATATTTTCATCCATATTTGTACGACTTTGTATAGTTTATTATAACGGTTCTTGTTATTAATGAGAGATACCAAACTATAATACGAATACTTACTTTTTGCAATGATGAAAAGCATAATCATCTTTTCTTAATGTTTATTTTTATAATAATGTTGAAACAGCAGTTGATTATAGTATAATTAAGTCAACTATACAAATAGATAGTTAGTTATACTAACTGCAAGTTGACTGAATTGGTTGTGGGATTGACTGTATTGACTATAAGTTAAGTATAGTAGGTAGTCACTTCAAACTATAACACGTGCTAAGCAGTAGCTCATACGAATTAATATGCAGATCGGCTAGTAGTCTATCAAACTTAGAATTAACACATCTCCACTTTCAATGAAATACTAGTTACTTCAACCCGAGATTCGAATCAACTACGTTGCAATAACAAAGGCTTACCAACAAATACTTCATTATTTGGTTTTATTAAAATAAGGGGGAGGAACGCTAAATATCGAGGTTAAGCCCATTTTAAATGGTTATAACCACACTTTGTCAATTGCAATTCTCCTGTTATAGTATATATATAACTATGATGTATTGTGTTTCGGTTTAAATGTAATATTTCAATGCGAACTTATTGTTTAACAACCCTCAAACCCTAAAAAAAGCCTTACAAAACCTTTTTATAGCCCAGTTAAAGTCTATAGGAATTCATACAGTAATAACCTTTATTATAGCGTGAAAATATTAGTTATATATTGCATGATAAACTATTGGGGTTAGCTTAGTATATTACTAATGATTTGGTGAACCTTGTAACAAGGTGGAAGATATTTCGCGAAATTTCGCTTCAATACTTGTGTTTTTTCCCCTAAAGTTGTTAAAACGTTATTAAAAACTTTTAAGTTTGTAAACATAACATCTTTGTTAATTATTTCGACCCTCAAGTTATTAGGGTTAGGAAATTCGGCATCAAAAACACCTTGTTTTTGCATTTGAGTCGCCAATCACCGGTTAATAATTTTAAAAAGTGGTACCAAGGTATCCTTTTTGTTTCTATCCTCTTTTTAACGCTCCCAAAGGCGAATCGAGTGCTTATTAGGGCAAAGGAAAGACTTATGAGGGCGGTAAAAGCCTCATGATTGATAGCAACCTGTTATCCCCCCCCCTTCTAATTTAGGTTATTAAGATAGATTGGACTTTCTATATAGTACATAATTCCTCAATATAAGTAATAACTTTGCGATACCAACATACAATTGTTACTTGTCAGTATTAAGAGTTTAATTTGAAAAATAACTTTAATTAAAGTGAAGATATAAGGATTTGGAATACTTAATTGTCAAGGTATTTTTTTAAAACGAGATTTAAAAGTTTTTAATACGAAAGATGCAGGTGTCAAGATACTGATGAATGAAATAGAATTGGTTTATTCAGTTGAGGAAAGAGCTAAATAAATTAAGTAAATTTTTTATTGTTGAATAGATATTGACAAAGACTGATGTTACGGTTAAAAAACAATTTATATGTGCAGTTTTAGGAAATTGGAGTTGGTTTGAATGATAATAGAGACAAGGGTTATGCTGAGAAAAGCTTTAGTTTCACTCGAAAAGTACCTTTAGTTCATATTATAATATGTGGTTAAAAGGAAAAGAATGGTGTTTAATGTTATACTTAAGGGAAGAAGATGATAATTAATGAGGGATGGTTTGTTATTATGCTACTCTTCTGGCTGCTAGTATTAGTACCACTAATACTAATACGGTTGTTGTTACCATTGCTATTAGTAACTTATGGGTTGATGAAAGTCAAAAATCCAAGAAAAACTGTCGAATGCTCAAAAAATAAAAAAATTACAGTTTGTTGGTAGGGCCTTAGATTGTTGCAACGTTGTCGATTCGAATCGTGGTCGAAGTAATAGTAGTATTACCTTGGTCAAGTAGTGGATGTATATTGTTCTAGGTTTGGCAAACCGCTAGCCAATCTGCATAGTAATTTGTGTACCCAATTGCTTGACACGTGCCCTAGTGTAAAGTGTAGCCTACTGTACACGACTTACACCTAATACAGTAAACCTACACAAAACAATTCACTCAACTTGCATTCAGTATAGTTAACTTTACTGTAAGTACAGTTGACCTATTGTATTATATATAGTACTATTCCAACACTGGCGGTTTTTTAGTTTGTATACGCACGCTAATATAGTTAACCAATCTTTTCAGGTAAGCGCTAAACTGTAATCTCGTCAACTGGCCAGATTCTTATTAAGTCCAATTGTCCCCCAGATTAAAATACACCTATTTATATACAAATTAACCCTATTTGCCGTCATTTGTTCCACGGCTTCAAGGTTCGACTTTATCGACTCCTACAAAAAGTTTTTCGGCTACAGGTCTTTGTAAACCTCTACTTTAGCCATATCAATCAAATAAGTCAACATTGTCAATTTACTGACAGTCTTCCAGTTTACTATTACATCCCTAACCGCTGCCGTTACATAACCTAGACTTACCGGATGGCCTATCAACATAGCCCTCAATACGTATAGTTAGCCTATTACTATCCACAAACCTTTTCAAGGCTATATTCGGCAACGTTTTTATCATAGTATTAGCAGAATTATTTTTACTGTTAATCCATCGAAAAAATTTAATATCTTCCCCTTTATAATTTTCAGAAAGTATTATCACGTCGATTATCAGGCGTTTTTCACTAATGGTTTTGAATTTCGAAACGTATTCAAAAAAGCTTTTTGAATCGGTACAAATTACTTCGAGTATAAAAGGAATCTTTCAGTATCTAGTAATGATGTTCAAGGTTTTTTATAATGTTATGCCTATATCGAAGCTTATTATCATATAATAAACCTCTGAAGCCCATACGTTTCTTCTAATCTTTTGGCATTTAATAGAGGTTTTATAGATTAAGTTGTCGATGATATTAAATTAGTTTTCCTCTCTATATCCGATAAAAAAGGTTCTTAAATAGCTTATTTATAAGGATAAGTTGGTATTATTTATAGAATGATTATTCGTAAAGATAATTCACTTAGATATTAACAAGTGGATTAAGATTATATTCATATTACGATCGAGAGTTTGCATTTCTCACTCAAGCTTTGTATTCAGCATATTAAAGGTTTTAACCACTTGCTTCTGTGTCTATGCCGCGATGGATAGGTCGTACGATGCCTCTGGTTGGTCTAAAGGAGCAATATAACTTCTATGGGTACGCTATTTAAGGCAATGTTAGGTATTGGCAATATGAGTTTTATCGATTATATCCAAATCAGTGCTCTGGCCCTTTTAGCGAAAACTGAAGCTAGTATTAACACTAAACATGCGGATTAACAAACCATTAAAGTTAACTTAATTACCTTTTGCCAATGTCATCACCGGCTTACAATTTCAGAAATTGGAGTTTTCAATTGCTTGTTATTATAATCCCATAAAGGTAACCGTTTCAATTGAAAGGGTATCGTTAATGTAAATATTAACAAGGCTAAATTCTTTTTTTATATTACCAATAAAAACGGGTCGTGTGTGAAAGACGTTATAACTAAACGTAATTTAAAGTAGGATTTGTAGGAAGGAATATAATAAACTTTTTTTTTAGCTTTTATGTATTATGGCGTAATACATCGTATCGACGTCTTTGAAGAGTAAATAACACATAGTTTTTATAGAAACTACAGTAATACGATTCGTTATTAATCCGTTATTATCTACATATAGGCTTTCTGTTGGAATAGTATTACATGCTATGTAGAAGGTCAACTTTACTTACAGTAAAGTTGACTGAACTGAAAGTTGAGTGTATTGTTTGTATAAACTTACTTCATTAGGTGCAAGTCGAGTGCAGTACGCTGCACTTCACACTAGGGTATGGGCCAAGCAATTGACCATACAAATTACAGTATAGGGCGGTTAGCGGTTTACCAAACCTAAAACAATACATCCACCACTTAACCAATGCAATACTACTGTTACTTCAACCACGATTCGAATAGACAACGTTATAACGATCTAAGGCTCTACTAATACTGATCAGTACTTCTTATGTTGAGTAAAGATTAGCTAAGTAGAAGAAAAAGCTACTTTCCGGTTACGCTTTATATTAACGTTATGGTAGAGGAAAGTTTCCTACGAAGGGCCTCTACTATCTCATCGGTCTTCACACCAGTAAGTAGAGAAGACTCTAGGTTGCGTCGGTTTTTACAGCAGCGCAGAGGTAGCGATGATATCGCTATTGAAAATACTAAGAAATCCTCACCAGATCTTTTTTAAAGACGTTGAGATTGACTTTTCGAAGTTTCGAAGTTCAGAGAGTTGTTAAACGGCTAATTTAATATTACTATGGGTGTTACTACTGAAAAAACGACTAAATCCTGATACTAAACAATCTTTAACAACAAACGACCTTCGACCTTACCCCCTATATCAAACCTTTACCTCTACTTTACTCTTTTCACTTTCCCCAAACCAATTCAATCACCAAGATTGCTGTCCTAAGCTAAAACACCAAGAATCGCCAAGGCGCGCCAAGAAAACAATGCTGCGCGACCTAATGCTAAGTCGCGAAATTCTCAGCTACTTGATGCTAAAACATCAAGTTACTACATCCAAATAACACCAAGTCCCTCGTCCTACACGTCCTCCACATCCTACACAAGCCAAAAAGACAAGACAGCTAACTTTAGTGCGTATAGTTATCACCCACCCCGTTAATAAAAAAACAATTAAACCCTTCGGTTATCTTTTCACCAAATATTATAACTACAACCTTTAACGTTACGACGTCTATAAAAGCTTAACCGAAAAGTATTTGACCAACTTGATAGGTTAATTTTTTTTCAAATTCAACTGCGGTGAAAACTCTACCTATGTTTTAGAAATTTCGCAAATTCTTTGGCAACTGGACAATTAATATATGGAAAATAAATTAAAAGGCGGTTAAGTTCAAACTAGAGGATAAATTTCGGCTCAAAGGAATTTACGTAATACAGGAAAGCTCTACTAGGTAAGCGAAAATCCTTTTCCATTTAGTTGAACTTAAACAATAACCTCAAAACCTATGTCCCAAATATAAAGGTATTCAAAATCTTAACGCTTTATATACGATCCAAGAAACCTCCTCTTTATCTTTAACTAAATTAGACTTCATTACATGCTGGTGGTAAGGAACCCATTATCCTGTTTGGAATCCTAACACCTTTATATGACGGCAACGCGAAGTAAGTTATTAATGATGGTAGAAGGCATAAAGTAGTGGCTATGAATACGGCTAAAGATATTAATGTCGGCGCTCTACATCAGTCAATTAAAGAAGATCATTAAGTTTCTTAAAGCCATTAGGTCTCTTTTCCCCTTTAACATATTATTTAAAGTCAACAAACTCCTTAAAAACCTTCCTACGACAGGTTTGTCTACATGCAAAAGCTTACTATAGGTCCTATTTCGGGGCTTCACTCTTTAGTTAATGCGGCTAGTAATTACTTCTTAATACCATACCTCGGAAAATTTAGAGCTTAAGCTACCAGAAAATATCAATTATAACTAAAATGACTACCGCGATATATTGCCAATACTTATCAAGATAATTGACATTAATTACAAACTCCCTACAGATTTCGCTAATATTTAAAATAATGCAAATAATTATAACGGAAATCCTTAAAGCCTTTTTGACATCAAAGAAATAAACTTCCTAAACAACTGCAAGTAAATAAAGGTTTCTTTTTTAGGTTTTTACTTATTATTCCCCAGAATCATTATAAGCCATGCTAAGAACTATTACCTCACTTTCATAACTCGAGTTACTATGTTTCACGAGATTTACGACGGTATAAAGGGACACTTCGAAATCAACGTTTACCTTGAATAATATCATACAAATTAGGTCACTACGAGGTAGATAACGATAATAACCGAAAAATAAGGAGAAAACAGAGATAGATATATTTAACTAGATAATCAACAAATTGTTATTATATCAGAAAGTAATAAGAAAAACTCATTTAAACGAAGAATTCCATTGTAAACAAGTACAAATAACAGTTACAGGTGTTATCAAATTTGAATACGCTTTATAACGCTCAGATGCTATGTATGAAGGCTTTTTTTAACTAATTACGTTCCTTGCTTACCACTGTAATAATGCATATACCAAACTCGTTTAATATATACCCTTAAGCCGACAACTTCCTAAACGTAAACGAAAAAAAACTTATGGTAGTTAACTACGTCAACTGTAAATACGGTTATGGATACCCTTAAATCCTAATGTTTATCTTACCGACCACATACTGGAGGTAGCAACCACGTTAACGCTAACAGAGCTAATGTTTAGACAGACCTGCTAACCGTAAGCACTATCGTCGTAATAATGGTAAGAAATGATAGATTTATGGCAAGTCTACTTATTAGCTTACTTGATACTCCACCGTCAAACGAAATAACAGAAAGTTAATATACTATATCTAATACTTACCTCCTTTAAATAGTAATACTTCAATTAAATCGTAAACCTAAAAGGCGACGAAACAATTAACGATGACAATACCTCTAAATGAATTAAATAACACGAAAATAATTCTTTTATCACGGCCTAATAACTAGCTGATTAAGTCTTTTTATACTGTTTAGGTAGTAAAGACCTTTACCTTTACCCTAATCAAGAATCTAACCCTTTGTAAACCTTCAACCTTCGCTATTATCACGCGAATCATACATTTTAAGGTATTATATCAAATACAAGGGCAGTAAGGTATTTAACAGGGGTCTATTCATAATGCATGAAAATATAGAGGGAAATCAATAAAGTTACTAAGATTAATCGTTACGATACTACCAAAGCTGAAATTTGCTTTAAACCAGGTAAATAACTATCTTTAATAGAGATAAAGGCAATTTAAAATGATATAGGAGCAATTAAGTTTTATATCATTAAGTTCAATAACTCAATATTTACTTAAAACATATAAAGATCCTTGGCATTAACATCGATGTTAATATAAACTAGATAATCAAAAATGGCTAAAAGTTTCCTCTCACCTTCAAATAGAGGCACTTATAGTTTTATCTTTCATACCTTAAAGTAATTATATCAAACTTATTGAAGTCGAGGATACGTTAACTATACTGGTGCGTTAATCATATAGCTATCAATAGGCTATATAGAATCCTAAAGTCTGCGAAACTTGACAATATGGAACACTTTATCTTAAAATCTATCAAAAATCTTCATTAATACTATTAAACTTATACCAAAGCCTCCTGGAAATTCAAGTTTATATTAAAAAGCGATATGAACTTTACTTATTAGGTTTCTATTAATAAACTTCACTTAAACAATAAGTGGATTCTTTATGTTATTAACTCTAAAACCCCTTTTTACGGAACTAAGTTTTTAAAATCCCTTTCGGCGAAAGATACGTGGGAAGCGTTAAAAACACTCTAGATTTACGCGTACTTAGGCCTACCAGATGGTGTTATTTACGATAATAACATTATCTTTACAGCGTCGAAGTTTTAGGAATATACTAAAAAAATTGATATCTAGCATAAACAAGTACTTGTAAAATCCCATGAGAGTACTCAAAATTTCAAAATATATACGTACTACTTCATCGAACGTATAATATCTTCACGTTAAAGATTAAAAGTTTAAAGTATTTGGAAACACAGCTTTAAATAATGGTAAAAGGTATAAATGATACTATATGCCTTAATAGCCTAATATCAACGCTACTAGTATTTAAAGCATATCCACGCCTAACGAGTAAATATCCGCCTTCCACAAATAATTAAAAGTGTACTACATTCTATGGCAAAGCTTTTAAGGAATCGCAAAAGAAATCGGTGCGCCGCCAGTTCAATAATACCCCTGATACTAGGAATGGCCCTATAAAAATAGATGTATTTATTTTTTTGTTATGAAAGTAAAGTCCTCATATAATGGGTATCTGGTTAATACAAAGGGACGCATAAGATTTTAAGTATTGAGAACTCTAAAGTGGTTATTAAATCTACTCATGGTCGTGTATCTTTTTGAATTACCCAGGTTAAGCCCTTTATTACGGCTGTTAATGATAGAAATCCTGAAGTTAAACGACTAAATTGACATGAGCCTCGTCTACTTGTTATCGATAAGCTAATAAAACGTTTCTGGCGCCGACAACCTCCCGAAAAAGGAACGTGAAGGAAAAAGAATATACACCGGGTTGCATTCACAATACTATTCACGTAAGTTGAAAAAAGAAGGATAACCAAGACTTAGCACTAAAGCTCCGAGCATAAGTGGTTATTAAAATCTTTACCAAACCTTTTAAGGAAAGCAAAAATATCGAAATTAATAGCTTATTAACTCGAGGGATTGTACAATTCATATCGAAAACTGATTTTAACCTTCAAAACCTAAATGTTACGATATTTAAATCAAGGATTATCTACAGTGTTAAAGCTAAGATCACGGGGCGGCCGTATGAAAAGTTATGTTTAATTGCTTAATGATATGGTGATAAAGGAAAATGCTAAGTCCTTACGTAGTCACCAAAAATTTAAAAAATCATCTAACGTTTAGTAGAGGATTTAATAATAAGTTTAATATCGAAAACGAAAAGTAAATTTACGGTGAATAGCCGTAATATACCGAAAATATATACGAAACTAGTAACGGATTTATAACGTATCGCACTATTAAATCTACAATAGAAACTAGGTACTTTTTACTTTTAAGGGATGATAATACAATATGTTAAGCTACTTTACGGATCGACTAAATCAAACTTTTATTGATTGTTAATTTACTATTCGTATTTTGTATTACGTTTAACGATAAATTCTTAAATATATGACTCATACTTATTAGTACCGTTAAAAAGGGACCTTCGCGTAATGAGTATACAAATTAATGATACCCTTTTCGTCAAGATGGATAACTTTATGATATCGGAAAAATTGGCGATTAAAAGCTTTAAGTTCTAAAATTGTAAGCCGATAATCACGTTAATTGAAGGTAATGAACTTAACTTTAATAAATCATTCATTCAAATACTTGGTATTAATATTAGCTTTAGCTTTAGTTAAAAGTGCCAAGGTATTATTTTAACTACAATTAACACAACTAATACGGTTAAAGCCGAATAGTACCTTAAATAACGTGCATATGATAGTTATATCTTTACTCGATGCTAACTGAAGGTATTATACTACTCATCTATCGAGTTATAAATACAAAAGCTAAAAAAAATAAGGACTAGGACCAGCTAAAAAGAGGCTCGAGAAAGAGATGTTAAATCTAGACCATAGGATTAATATAGTTTCAATTAACTTATCGAAAACTAAGTTAATAATGATTACAAATGTTTTCTTCGTGAATAATACCGAGTTTTCTTTATAAATATGATTTTTAATAACCTTAGTTAATAAAAGTAAACAGTAATATCAATTTAACATTATTAACAACCTGATTTATTAAGCCTCCATCAAGTAAAAAATGATTATACGAAACGTATTAGATTTAGAAGTTTAAAGCATAATAACAGGTTTTACCGTATACATAATACTATCAAAAAAATCCTTACCATTATTATCGGTCAATTAAAATTTTCTCTTATTCCTATAGTAATTTATACCAACTCGAAGAGCCCATTCTAATACTCATCAAAACTCGAAAACACTAGTGAAAAAACTCTTAATAATCGACGTAATAAAACTGCGCAAGGCCTACGAAAGGAAGGAGATTAACGAGTTCCGATAAAACGATGGAAAAGATAATTCCACTAATGCTATGACAAATTCAGTGCTTAACAAGTCCCTAAAAAGTTGTGTAGAAAGCAAAAGACTCAATATACGAATCGAAATCTACTTTAATAAACCGCCTGGAAAACTGAAGTTACGTGCCGGTGATTAGGGTTGCGCCAGTGGACTAAAAACCTGCCAAGGAAATAAAGGCTACGATGGCAACTTATATGATTAACATAGCTAAAGTGGAAGTTTGTGAAAGCCTATAGCGAAGAAACCTTTTATAGGAGTTAATGAACTCGAACCTCGGAAGAACGGATAAATTAAGGTCAAATGAGGTTAATTTGCACGAAATTATGTGCAATTCAGTATGAAAGTCAATTGAAATTGACAGGGAGTTGGCAAGTTAACAAGGTCACATATTAATACTAATCGAAAAAGATTGGTCAACCACACTAGGGTACATACACAGACTAAAAAGCTGTCAGTGTTGAAATAGTATTGTATGAAATGCAATAGGTCAACTTTACTTGTAGTAAAGTTAACTGAACTACAAGTTAAGTCTATTATTCGTGTAGACTTGCTGTATTAGGTGTAAGTCAAATATAGTACACTATATTTCACACTAGGGCACGGGCCAAGCAATTAGCCATACAAATTACAATGCAGACCAGCTAGCGGTCTTCCAAACGTAAAACAATACATCAACCACATGATCAATACAATACTACTATTATTTCGACCACAATTCGAATTGATAACATTGCATTGATCTAAAAATCTTCAAATACATACTTAATAATACGGCGATTAAGCATAAACTTACGTATAGTTTCAGCTTACAAACCTATTACCAAAACGACCACTAAACGACAACTAATATTCTAATTCGTTAACGATTACGTAAAAATCTAGTATTGAACTTTATCTGTATATCTTTTAATGATTGAACGTAACTTTTCGCAAAGACGCCCCGTAGTTTTGCCTTTAATATCGTAAATAATCCTCGACGTAAAAATCGTAATATTCGGGTTTTAAAGATCAAAATCAATTTTCGATATAAATTGTAAAACCCCTCGAATTTATACGCTATTAATCCTGACTATTTTGTTTTCCTTCCAAGGTTGCTAAAGGTTTTAATAATGCCTTATATTCGAAGATTTGCTTCTGAGTTTTCGTTATCCTTCCCGTTTCTACTTACTCAAATAGTATAGTAAATACGAACCGATGTGTATTTCCCCTTTTTAACGTTTTTTTTTTCAGTGGTCATTCGCGCCAGCGACGTTTTATCGGTTTATCGATAATAGGTACAAGAGGTTTCTATTAGTTTAGTTGTTTGGTTTAAGGTTTTTTATCGTTAGAAGCCCTAATATTAGGCTCAATTTAAGTAAATTGAAAAATACAAGATCGTTGATGGTCTTAACACCCACTTTAAAATTTACGATATTGAAGATCTTATACGGGCCCTCCCAACTTCCCGGCGCTCATTATACGAGATTTTTACTTTGTAACAGAAAAGTAAATAGGTTGGTTATTATAGAGCCGTTCCTAATACTAAGGGTATCATTCTCGTCGCGACGTGCTGATTTCCTTTACAGTTTCCTTAAAGCTTTTCCGCAGGCCGCAACATGCTTTTGTATATTTATTAATACCAGAGATTTACTTATTAGGCCTAAGAACTCTCCCAAAACTAATATTATTAGCATTATGCGGTTAGGGCCTATAGTATCGTTTAGGCCTTTTACTGCCATTTAAAGGTATATCTCTAAATTCTTAAAATATTTAATTTTTATCATAAAGATGTCATAATTTCGACGAAGTAGGACATATGATTTTTTGACCTTTCTAATGATTTCAAGGGTCTTTATAAGCACCTATTTACACTAGATACCTATTATCTTAATATCTTCCTAAAATTCTATCGCTCCAAAGTTGGTACCAGTATCATAGATAACACCATTAAATTGGCAAAGGTACGTATTAATAAATAACATCTTAGATTTTTCCTACGTATCCTTTGCAGAAAGGGACTTAAAATATTCTACTCCGATAAAAACCTTTATAAAGTTAAATACATAAAAAAAAAAACTGAATATCCAAATAAAAGTTTCGAAAAAAAAACTTTGCAATTAAAATCTTGATTATTTTATAGTATAAACTTAAATTTTTGATGTGTTCAAGTATATGTTACTTAATAGTAATAAAGCCTTTTATTTTCTTTTACGATAAAGTATTACATATTTTCTTGCCTTACAGACATTTGGACTTCATAAAACTTATTAATAGCTTGGTAATCAAAATGCTGGTATATTTAGCGTCTTCTTCACCTTCTTTAAATTTAATAATTTTACTTCATGGACTTCAAAATAAAACCATATGTGCCCCCATTGAAAGGGTGTAGGAAACCTTTAACCGTTTTTAACCAGCTTGTCTACATTAACGTCGACGTTAACGCTAAAGTTATTTATATATCATAAACAAAGAAGGGAAAAATTCAGGGAATTTAATATATAAAACGTAATTACGCTTATAATAGTTTAAAATCCTGTTATCTCCAATAAAAATAGTTATTAGCCTGGTCTAAAGCCAACTTTTGCCTTACCAATATCGTAAGGATTAATTTTAGTAGCTATAATATTCTACATTCATGGTGCTACATATTCAAAACAACCTTTTATTAAGTACTTTACTATTCCTATATCTAGCATAATACCTTAAAACGTGTGATCCACGTAACGATCGTGCAGATTAAAGGTGTATAAGGCGTTAAATGCTTAGTTAGAGTAGAGGTAAGGGTCTTTACCACCCAAGCGGTATTGAAAGACGTAGTCGGCTAGTCACTGCATCGCGCCAGGAGTAATATTTCTATGTTACTTAATTTTCTTAGGGCATTATCGCTGTTAATTGGCTCGTCACCTTGAAAGTCCTCAATTCAATCTAATTAATCCTATTTAAAAGTGGTAATATACTAAATGTAATACATTAACTTTTTTTTTATTTCGTTAAGCGGAGGAGGGGGGAGGTACCAAGTTAATCAATAGCTAAACTAACTATAAATTCAATACCTCTTACAAATTTTACAACGCTAGTACTCACGGTTAGTAGGTCCACTTAAATTTAAACTTATTATTACTAGCGATATTATTCCCTTCAGTCTGTAGTCGGTAAGCCAAACTTTAGGCATTAAGGGCACCCATAACCGTATTTGCGGTCGACGTAATTAACCACTACAAAGTAATTTTTATATCAGTGAAGTTATTAATGCAAGGTTACATATTAAGCGAATTAGGTGTACCGGATATTACAGTAGTAAGCGAGGAACGTAACTAGCTCAAAAAGTCTTCGTAAATGGTATTTGTGTGTTATAAGATATATTTAAACTCGTTAACATCCGTAACTATTACCCGTACCTATTCGCGAAGTATAGCTTCGCTAACGTAAGCCTTATTCATTATCTGTTAACATAATATCAGCTTGTTAATCATTTAGTTAAGTGTATTCATTGGTTTTTCTTTCTTTCCTCTTTCCCATTATCGTAGTGTACCGCATAATAGCCTAGTCCATATAATATTAGGCGAGGTAAACGTTATATTTGAAGTCGTTATTCATATAATTATCAATTTTTCAAAAAGTATTTACTCGTATCAAGAAGGTTCTATAATGATCCCTAAAATATTTCGTAAGGATTCCGGGGAATAATAAGTAGAAACCAATAAGGGGAACCTCCATCCACTTAAGAATGTTCAAAAGAAGCATTATCTTCATGCCAAAAAGATTATAAACCTTTCCGTTTTACTTATCGACATTATTTAAAATTTTGGATAAATTCGTAAAAAGCATATAATTAATATTAATTATCTTAACAGGTATAGGTGCAAGTTGCGATAATTATCCTAGTTTCCCTTAGTATTTTTTTTTTGGCAATTAAAGACTTAGAACCTTTTAAGCACGATATTAAGGGTAATTTCTAACCGCTTAACCCGATAGGTATAGTTCTGTCGTAAACCTTGTAATATGATTTCGCATATAGGCAAACCTGCCGAAGCAAGTATTTTAAAGTATCTGCTGATTAAATTATTAATGTGCGATGAGTACTAAAAGATTTCAGGAAACCTAACGATCTTACTCAATTAACTAGTATAAAGCACTAACGTCAATACCTCTAGCTACGTTAGCGGCCGCTGCTTCACGTGTTCTGCCACCGCTAAGGGTATATTCGGCGCTTCCATGTAAAGGTGCTATGATGTCGAATAGGTTAATAGGTTCCTCATCTTCAGCGCATAAAAAGGCTTGACTTAGTTAAGGGTAAAGGAGAGGTTCCCTAAATCTTGTGTAGAGGAGGTAAGGTTTCTTAATGCTCTTTCCCTTAAGGTGTAGGTCTTAAGGATATTCCTTAAGTTAAACTAAGTCGAAAAGTTTTTGTACCAGCTTTGTATTACTCTGCGCTGGTATATAGACTCCTTACTTCTTGAGTTCTGCTTTAATTCTTAATTTGACTCCTTTTTACATTGAGGTTTACATATTAATAGTCTAGTCATTAATAAGGTTTCGGAAATTTCAGAAAATGTGGTCAAAGTTGTTATTATTACTATGTTTAACCATATAATAGCTGATGAAGTTGATAGAGTTCTTTTCAGTTGAGTTCTCGTTAACATCTGACCCCTATAATTCTTTATCGTAAAGCTTAGTAAAAAGTGATCCCAGGGCGTCAATCCCTTTCTAAATTTCTTAGGTAAGTGCCATCTTAATGTTTAAGGCGGTGTAAGACTTGGTATACGATGAACTTGGTGACTTAGAGTGTAGAGACTTGATGTTCTAACGTAAAGCTGCGTATGAACTTGGCGATTTAGCGTAGATTCACGTAACGTAACGTTCTCAGCGCAACTTGGCGATTCTAAGTGTTTTTTCTTAGGATAGTAATCTTGGCGATTAAATTGTTGTAAAGAAGTAAAAAGAGTGAAGTAGGGGTAAAATTTCGGTATAATGGGTAAGGTAGAAGGTCTTTTGTTATTGTTATTGGTAAAGTGCGAATGTGGAAAGTTGTAGTCCGTAGGACTTAGTTATTTTCACAACGATAAAAACATAGTAATACTAACTTAGCCGTTTGCGAACTTAACGTTATAAAACTTTTAACGGTCAATCTCAATGCTCTTTAAAAAGGATATTTGATAAAAATTTCTTGGTGTTTTCAAATGGTGATACCGTCGTTACCTCTAGTCTATTATAAAGACTAGTGAAGCCTAAAGATCTTCTTTATATACGACCGTAAGGACTGACACAGTAGTAAAGGCCTTTCGAAAAAATATTTCCTCTACTCTGACAATAAAGCAGAGCGTAACAACTGGAAAGTAGCTTCTTTTTCTATTTAACCAATCTGTGCTTAACTCAATAAGTACTGATCAGTATTGGTAGGGCTTTAGATCGTTGTAACATTGTTGATTCGAATCGTAGTCGAAGTAACAGTAGTATTTAATTGGTCAAGTGGTGGATGTATTGTTCTAGGTTTGGCAGACCGCTAGCCGGTTTATACAGTAATTTGTATAGTCAATTACTTGGCCTGTGCCTTAGTATAAAGTGGGCGTATACTGAATTTGATTTACAGCCGATGCAGTAGGCTCGTATAAAACAATACATTTTACATGCAGTTAATATAATTAACTTTACTTTAAGTAAAGTTAACCTATTATACTACAAATATGACTATTCCACTACTAGCAGATTTGTAGTTTGTACGTATACGATAGCATAATTAACTAACCTTTTCCGGTAAGCGCTGAATCGGAACCTCATCAACTGGCCAAGCCCCTGTTAATTTTAATTGACCTCCATATTAACATGCACCAAATTGCATGTAAATTGACCCTTATCAGCATCAATTACCTCACGGCTATGAGGTCCACTTTTATGGACTCCTACCACTGGTTCTTTCGCCACAAACCCATGTAATCCTCTACTTTTCCCATATAAATTAAACAAATCAATAACATCACTCCTCTAACAGTCTTTTACTTTACTAACATATCTCCAACTTTTATCATGTAATTTGGGATTTTTGGATAGCCTATTAACGTTGACCTCAATGTATATAGTTAATTTATTACTATTTACAAACCCTTTCAGAGCCTCATTAGACGATCCCTTTGTTATAGTATTAATAGAATATTTTTTTCCGTATATTCATAGAAATGCCTTAATCACTTTTTCTTCATAAGGTTCGTGAAGTATTATTACGTCGATTATCATACGTTTTTTATTGTTGTTGTGAGTATCGAAAGTAATTCAATTAGGCTTCTAGAGCTATTATAAATTATTACTGGGGTTTGAAAAATCTTTAGTTACTTGATATGAATGTTAAGGTTTTTTTTATAGTACCGAGCCTATATTTAATCTTGCTATTAAGCTATAGACCTCTAAAGTCAGCAAGCTTCGCGTAATCCTCTTACATTTGACAAATCTTTTGTAAAAGAGGTTATAGATAATGTTAAACTAGTTTTCTCGTTTTATTTTCGTAAACGAATGTTTTTCGAAAGCAGATATAAAAAGATCATTCGTTGTAATTTGAGAAAAACCCATTAGTAAAAATTACCTACTTAACTCCCTATGAATCGATTAAAGCTATATTAATCTCTCATTCTAGGTTTCGCATTTAATATTCGAGCCTTTTATTTAATAGGTTAATGTCTTTATATATTAGATTTTATACTTGTACCGCGATAAAAAGGTCCTACGATACCTTCGGTTTACATTGAGTAGTAATATAGCCATCTCGAGTATACTATTTGAGATACCGCTAGGCTTTATCTGCGTTAATCTTATCGATTATAATTAAATTATTTCCTTGGCTATTTTGGCGAAAGCTGAGGTTAATATTAACACTAAGTATACAAATTAATGATTTATTAAAGTTAAGTTGGTTACCCTCTGCCAACGTTGTAACCGGCTTACAATTTCAGAATTTCTAGTCCTTGATCGCTTGTTATTTTAATGCCCCAAAACTAGCCGTTTTGAGGAAAATGGTATCATTAGTTGTTATAGGCTCAGGCCATTAGCCACTAAGTCTATAAGTTATGTGACTGTACACGTAACGTGATAGGCAGTACCTGGTCCGGGTCCGGTCCGGGTGCGGACTGGGTACGGTCTGGGCGCAGACAGTACACGGTCCGTGCACGGCCCGTGTGAGGGTATGTGACGAGCTAAGCACTGGCCAGGCTCATAGGTCCTGCTCGATGGGCTAAGGTAGCCTCTTCTAGTCCTCCACCGTACCTCAATAGTAAACCTCATTTGGCACCTACTTGGCTTACCATCGTAGGTCAGACTATAACATTAGTTTACATACCTACTATACCGAAGTTCCTCTTTTATGTTACTAGTAAATATGGGTTGTATGTTCAAGATTTTATGCCAAGATGTGATTTAAAGTACGATAAGTGGGATAAAACCCCATAAATACCTATTTTAGCTAATCTATATAATGAGTTAATATATAACATTACCAGTCTTATAGGATAGATGATTCATAATTCCTATTAAAACTTTAATAATATGATGCAATATAAATCCATGGCGAGTTACATATATGCTCATTTTATATTACAACTATTAAATATAAACTTTCACTTAATTTTAGCTGGTAAACTGATTATTAAAGTGACTGTTAAACGCTGGTTGATCTTTTGTAAATCGTTGATAATTATGTAAGAATCTTTGTTTTATCCTAATAGCCGTATTATTAATCAATTAAACGTAACTTTCAGTATAGCTGCCTCATTAGTTTACCTTTAACCTCGTATATAATCCTTGATTGAAATATCGTAACATTGAAGTTTTAAAAATCAAAATCGAATTTTAACCCACGTTATATAACCCCTTAAATTAGTAAACTATTAATCTCGACCCTGTCACTTTCGTTAAAAGGTTTGTTAAAAGGTTTAATAATCCCTTATATTCTAAACTCTAATACTAAGTCTTCGTTACCCTTTTATTTCTTGTTTACCTCAATAGTATGGGAAATACAGCCCGGAATGTATTCCTTCTCTTTAACGTTTCTTTTTTTGGGGTGTTTTCAGCGTCAACAACGTTTTATCAATTTATCGATGACGGATAGTGGAGGTTCGTATTAATTCGGTCGCTAAATTAAAAGGTTTTTATAATTTATAGCCCTAATATAATGCTTAACCCAAAATTTTTTCAAGCGTTATAAAGTCGTTAAAAGTTTTAATAACGACTTTAAAATTTACAATACTTAAAATCTTATACGGGCTTTTCTATTTACCCAGCTCCCGTTATATGAGGATTTTACTTTATAATGGCAAAGAAAGTACGTTAATTATTAAAAGGCTATTCCTGGTGTTAAGGGCATCGTTAACCTAACAGCGTACCCATTTCATTCGTAGTTCTTTTAAAGCTTTACCTTAAGTTATAACTCACTTCTAGATATTTATTAATAGTAGAGATTTACTTGTTAGGCATCGGTACGCTATAAAAACTAATAACGTTAGTATTAGTCCCTTAGGAAATATAGTATCGTTTAGGCTATTTACGGTTATTTCAAGGAGTGCCTTTCAATTCGTAAAAATTTCAATTTCTAGTGTAAGGATATTATAAGCTCGGTGAAAGAAGGTATATACCATTTTAATCTTCCTAATACTTCTATAGATTCTTACTGGCATTTATTTACACAAAATACCTAGTAGCTTGTCATCTTCTTAAAATTTTGCCGCCGCAAAGTTGATACTAGTATCCTAAACCACGAAGTAAAGTGGACCTAAGTATGTGTTGATTCATAGTATTATTAGTGTTCGCCACGTATATTTTGTTTAAAGGGAATTGAAAAACTTGGCTACGTGAAAAAAGATTATAGAATGAACAACGTAAAATATACGATTTTTATCAAAATGAAACATATCAATAAAAACTTTATAATCAACATCCTTGTCATCTTTGAATGTAAATTGAAATTTTTAGGGGGCTTAGGTATATGTTTGCAATAGAAATCAAGCTTTCCAATCAATTTTAGGATAAAATATCTTATATTTTTATACTTTAATAGCTTTAAGACTTTATGTAGCTTATTAAAGGCTAAGTGGTTAAAGCGACGAGGTAATTAGTATATCTCTAGCTTCATCGAAGTTAGTACTACTACACTAGGATTTTACAGGTTAAATTATAAATTCATCCACTTGAAGGTGAAGGAAAACCTTTGGCCGTTTTTAACCAGCTCTTTTATGTTAACGTTAACGTTAACTCGAAGGGTGTCTATGTTTTTTAGTGAAAAAGGTAAGTGGTAAGGGGTTAGACAATATAAAACTAGATTCACCCTATAATAGTATTGATTATCATTAACATTAGTGACAATAGTAATTTGCCTGTTTAGACGTTAACTTCAGCTTTATTAGTATGATAACAATCAATTTTAATAGATATAACGTTGTTCATTAATAGTAGCACGTACTGTAAATAGCCTCCTATTAATTACGTTACTGCCCTTATATCTAGTATAATGCTTCAAAACATGCAGTCCATGCAATTATCGAAAAAGTTAAAGGTATATAAGGGGTTAAGGGTTTCATCGGAGTAAAGGTAAGGGTTTTTATTACGAAAACAGTACAGTAATACGTAGTTTGTTAGTTATTGAGCCGCATTAAGAATAGTATTTTCATTTAATTTCATTTTTATGGGTATTGTCGCCATTTACGAGCTCGTTGCCTTTGAAATCTACTATTTAATTTAAGTGTTTGTATTTAAAAATAGTAGGTTGTCGGATGTAGTACATTACCTTTTTGTTTTTTTACTTAATGAGTGGGTTCCACGTTTACTCATAGCTAGACTGGTTACAAACCCAATATTTTTTATCACTATTACGACTATATTACTCAATATTAAGAGGTCCGTTTAAATATTAGCCTTATTAACGTTAGCGTAGATATTACCTTTAGTTTGTTGTCAATGGGTTAAATTACAAGCGTTAAAGGCACCCGTAACCGTACTTACGATCGACGTAATTAATTACCATTAAGTTTTATTTATCCACTTTATGAAAATGTTTGGCCTAAGGATATATAATAAGCGAGTTTAATATACGCTTCATTACAGTGGTAAGCAAGGAACGCAATTAGTTAACAATTCTTTCGCATATAATGTCAATGTGTTTTAAGATGTATTAGAATTCTTTAACGCTTATAACTGCTTCCCGTACCTACTCACGAAGTGTAGTTTCGCCAACGAAGGATTTTCCTATTAGTTTTTGACACAATATCAACTTTTGTATTATTTTGTTTAATATATTTATTGGTATCTCATTCTTTTCTGAACTATTATAGTCGCCTACCTCGTAGTAGCATAATCTATATAACAATGCGCAATATGGATGTCGTATTTAAAGTAGCTCTCTATTCCGTTATCAATATTTCGAAAAGTAATTGTTTGAGTTATAAAGGTTGGGTAGTAGTCCTTAACACGCTCTATAAGGATTTCCGAAAATAGTAAGTAAAAACTGAAACAAAAAAACTCCATTTACCTACAGATATTTAAAAAAGGTATTATGTTCGTTTTGAGGAAGTTTTAAGGGCTTTACTTTATATTTTTATATATAATTTTAAATTTTGGAAAAGATTGTAAAGAGCTGGCCGTTAATATTAATTATTTTGATAGGTATTGAGGGTAGGTCACGATAGTTATCCCGGTTTTTATTAGGTTTTTAGGTAGCTTAAGTTCTAAAGCCCCGAGATATAGTATTCAAGGTAATTTTTCATTGCCTGGCCCGAAGAATAAAGTTCTGAGGTAATATCTGTAATAGGCTTTCGCGTATATACAAAACTATCATAGACAGGATTTTGTAGCGCTTGACGATTTTGATTAAAGTGTTAGGGGGAAAGATAGACCTAAAGATTTCTAGAGGCTTGACAATCCTGCTTAGTTAACTAGTGTAAAGCTTTAATATCAATTCCTCTGGAGATTTTGGCGGCTATTGCTTTACGTGCTCTGTGGCCGCTAGTAGTATATTTTGTGTTATTACGTGTTGGTATTAGATTGCCGCACAAGATAAAATTTTCGTCATTTCCAGATAGTACAGATATTTAACTTATCTAAGGCCAAGTAGGTGGTCTCATAAATCGCATGTAAGGTTGTTAAGGTTTTTTAACACCTTTTCCCTTAGATTGTGGGTTTTAATACATATTTTTCAGTTGTGTTAGATGGAAAATGGGTTCTCCTAACTTGGTGAACATTTTTTCTGGCAAGTTCATTCCTTTTCGCTAAAGGTTTTCCTTTAACTTTAACTTGATACCTTCCTGGTTCTTTTCTACATATTAATCGTCTAATCTTCGAAAAACTTACGATATTTGCGAAAAGCATGTTTGCAGCGGTCAAGTTTTTTGCTTTCTTTGGTGTCGATAATATAGGAGATAACGAAGTTGAACAAATGTCTTTTCGTTAAGTTTTTGTCATCGTTTTGTCCTTAAAGTTCTTCATCGAAATGTTTGACAAATTGAGGGCCGAGGGTTTTAATTTCATCTATTTTCTCTTTACTAAATACTATCTTAAGTTTTTGGCTTGCGTAGGACTTGGTGAGAATGTAGGTCGTGTAGGGAAAGAGACTTGGTGCTATTGAGCCTAGAAACTTGATGTTGAATTACACGACGTGGAATTTTCAACAAGGCTTGGCGATATTTAATGTTTTCGCTTAAAGTAGCGATTTTGATAATTGTAGTATAAGGGATAAATAGTAAATGTAAAAAGTAATTATATGTTAGCAAATCAGTAAATGATAAATATAAAAAGAGATAATGGGATAGAAAAGTCGTAAATGGCAAACATAAATTGAAATAATATGTTGTAAAAACGGTAACTAATGTATTTAAAAGGAAAGCGACAAATACAAAGCGTAAAATGTAACAATAAGTGAAAAAAGTATGTGAATTTGGTATTAAGTTGTATAAACTTTCTAATAACGTGAACTAAATTAGTGTTTATCTATATAAGAATTATTAATACCCTATTTAGGGAGTTTTTTGGTTATTATACCCGTTAACTTCGATTTCTCGTCAATGCATTTCGTTTTTTCCAATTTTATTATATTCGTACGATACGAGTAAAGTTATAATATCGATTGTAAGGCGCTTTTCATTGATGGTATTGAGTTTAATAAGGTGTTTGTAAAAGAAAGACGAATTAGTGTAAATTATTAAAGGGATGTGTTATGAATCAAGGTTTGAAATCATTATATAAACCCTTATTATTATGTCAATACCAATATCGAACCCTTTAATTATATTATAAATTTCGAAAGTGAAACGGTTTTTTATTTTTTTTTTATTTTTAGTTAAGGTTTAACAAACAACATTGTTACGAATGGTAAGTCCTTTTCGTGTTAGTATTTGATGACTGATGATAAGTATGTATTCTACTTACGATTTATCATCGCTATTATTTGTAATATTGGTAAGGCTTTAGACGTTTTAACGTTATCAATTCGATTGGTAGAAGTAATAGTAGTATTGTGTGGTCAAATGGTGGATGTATTATTTTAGGTTTAGCAGACTGCTAGCTAGTCAGCACTAAAATTTCTATGGTTAATTGCTGTGCCCATGTCCTAGAGTAAAATGCAGCATACTACACTCAACTTATACTCAATATGGTAATTTCACAAAACAATACACTCAACTTGCAGTACAATTAACTTTAATATAAGTAAAGTTGACCTACTACACTGAATGAAGTATTATTCCAATACTGGCGGCTTTTTAGTTTGGGTGCGCACGCCAATCTGGTTAACCAATCATTTCCGGTTAACACTGAATTACCTCTTCATTAACTAGCCAGACCCTTGTTAATTATAGTTTACTTCTATACTGAATTGCATCCAATTGTATTGAAATTGAGCCTGTTCAACCTTAATTACTTCGTTGCTCCAAGGTCCGAGTTTATCTACTCCAACAAAAAGTTCTTCCACTATAAGCCTTTTTAAACCTTTACTTTAACTATACCATTTAAACAGATTACTGTTATCAATAACCTAGCAATATTCCAGTCTACCAACACATTCCTATCTACTATCACGTGATTTGGGCTTTCCGGGCAGCCTATTAACGTAGTTCTCGATACGTATAGTCAGTCTATTGCTATCCATAAACCTCTCCAGAGCCTTTTTTTGCGGTATCTTTATTATAGCAACTGTAGGATTGTTTTTACCATAGATCCATCAGAATTCTTCAATGTACCTCCTTTCGTAGGCTTTATAAAGTGCCATCACGTAGATTATCAGACGTTTTTTGCTGGAAGTTACGAGCTTTAAAAGATATTCGAACAGGCTTTTCGAGTCGGTATAAATTACTATTAAAACAAGAAAAATCTTCAGCTGCCTAGTAATAATATTGAAGGTTTCCTATAATACTATACCGACTTTAAATCATGTTATTATGGAACAGACATTCGAAGCCAATATGCTTTATATAATCCTTTTACACTTAACAGAGATCCAGTAGATTAGGTTGCCAATAATAATAAATTAATCTTTCCGCTTGTCTCCGTTAATAAGGATTATAAAACAGCTGATTTGTAAAGATAAGTTGGTATTATTTATGAAGAACCCGTTCACAAATACATTAGATTGATCTTTAATAGGTAGACTAAAACCGTATTAATCCTGTGGTCCAGGTTCCGCATCTACCACTTGAGCCTTCTATTCAGTCGGTCAAAGTCATTATCTGTTGGCTTTTGTATTTACTCCGCGATGAATAGGTCGTATAATACCTTTGGTTCGCATGAGATGGCGATATAAATGTCAAAGGCTCGTTATTTAAACTAACACTAGGCTCTGGTCGTATGAGATTTTTCAATCATAATCAAAACACTACGTTTGGCCTTTTGACGAAAGTTAAAGCTGGCCTAAATACCAAATATAAGGATTAATAATACATTAAAATCAAGTTGAATGCCTTTCGTTAACTTTATTACCGATTTGTAATTCCAGAACTTAAATTCCTTAATCCCTAATTATTTCAGTGTTAGAAAGCTAGCCGTTTCAACAAAAAGGGTATCATTAGTTTATATATTCATTACGTCGAAGTTTTTTTTTACGTTACTAGTAAGAAGGGATCGTATATGAAAACCTTTATTACTAACTGGAATTAAAAGTAAAACTAATAAGTGAAGAACTAATGAATGCTTGCTTTAGAAAATCTATACAGAAGCTTAATACATTTTATTAATGTGCCTAAATGGTAGATAATATAGAGTTTTTATTGTAAATATAATAATACGATCCGTCGTAAATTCGTTATTAACTATGTATAGGTTTACATTATATTCCAGATATTTAACGTAAACATCACTTTAGTTATAGCTAAAAACCCTATTTCTAAAGCGACCACTAATCATTAACTGATTTTCTTAATCGTTGACGGTTATATCAGAATCTAGTTTTTGAAGTTATCATTGTATCCTTAAGCGATTAAACGTGATTTTTCCTACAGCCGTCTCATGGCTTTGCTTTTAACCTCGTGGATAATCTTCAACTTTAATATCGTAAAGTTTTGGTTTTAGAAATTAAAATCGGTCATCGATACGAATTATACAACCACCTGAGTCAATTGGTCGCTAATTTCGACATTATCGCTTTCCTTCAAAGGTTTGCCGGAAATCTTGATAATCCTTTGCATTCCGATATTTAGTTCCAAGTCTTTGTTATCCTTCTTTTTTTTGTTTACCTAAGCAGTATTGTAAATGTTGCTCGCAGTGTATTCCTCTTTTTTAAAGTTCTTTTTCTTCAGTGATCGTCCACGCTAGCGGCATTTTATCGGCTTATCGATAATGGGTAAAGAAGATTTGTATTAGCTCAGTTGTTTAGCTTAAGTATCTTTATTTTTAATAGCCCTATTATAAAGTTTGACCTTGGTAATTTAAAAGGATACAGGATTGTTAATAATTTTAATAACTACTTTGGAGTTTATGATACTTATTATCTTGTGCGGGCCCTTTTTTTTGCCCCCCTTCTGCCACATAAGGACTTCAATTTATAATGGCAAAGTAAATATGTCGATTATTATAAGGCCGTTTCTAATATTAAGGGCCTTATTAATCTGAAGGCGTGTCGATTCTCTTCGAAATTTCCTTAAAGCTTTTCTATAAACCGTAACACGTTTCTAAGTACTTGCTGAAGGTAGATATTCACTCGTTAGGTATGTCTACGCTCCAAAGACCAAAATTGTTAATAGCAAGTCATCAGGGTTTATAGTGTCGTTCAAGCTTTTTACTACCATCTATAAACGTATCTCCGAATCCGTAAAGCTTCCAATTTATAGAGTAAGGATATTATACGTTCGGCGAAGTAAGGTGTGTGCCTTTTCAACCTTCATAATACTTTAATAGGCTTTTATAGACACCTATTTATATTAGATGCCCATTATCTTGGTATTTTCCTAAAACTCTGCCACCATGATGTTAGTCTCGATATCGTGGACGACGACGTTAAGTGGGCTTAGGTACGTCTTAATCAACAATATCCTTAACTTTTCACAAATATCTTGTATCAAAATGGACTTTAAAAACTTGGCTCTATAATAAGAGATTACGGAGTTAACGATGTGAAAAATAGGTTTATTATTTATGTAAAGGATATTAATAAATATTTCGTAATTAAAATCTTTATCATATTTTAATATTATCTTAAATTTTCGGATGGCTTGAACATACGCTTAATAGTGGTAACAATGTTTTTTTTAATGACCTTGAAGGCAAGATATTCTATATTTTCATACCTTACGAATTTCATAACTTTATATAGCCTATTCATAGCTCAATAGTAAAAGTAATAGTATAATTAATATATTTCCGGCTTCGTCAAGTTTAATGCCACTACTTCCGGATGTTAAAGATAAAACCATGAATGCCTCTATTTAAAGGCATGTAAAAACCTTTGACCGTTTTTAACCAGTTCGTCTGCGTTAACGTCGAAGTTAACACCAAAAGTCTTTATATCCTTTAAGTAAGGTAGAGAAGAGTAGGGGACTCAATAATATTAAACGTAATTGTTTTCAGAATAATTGAAATTACCTTTATCCCTGGTAACAATTGTTATTCGCTTGGTTCTAAACCAACTTTAGCTTTACTATCATCGTGACAATTAATATCAGTAGTTATAATGCTTTCCCTCCACAATAACACGTATTGAGAATAACCTCTTATAAAGTAACCTAATGCCTCTATGTATAGCATAATACCTTAAAATATGTGGTTCATGTAGCAATCACAAAGATTAAAACTGTATAAGGGGTTAGGGGCTTGGTTAAAGCAAAGGTAGAGATCTTTACTACTCAAATGGTATAAAAAAGCTTGGTCGGCTAATTACTAAACCGTATCATAAATAGTATTTCTGTGTTACTTAATTTTCTTAGGGGTATTGACTCCGTTAATTAGCTCGTTGCCGTCAAAGTTTGTGATTTAGTCCAAGTAATCTCATTCGGAAGTATTAGAGTATTAAGTATGCTATAATTCCTTTTCATTGTTACGCTCAGCGGGAAGATATAGATTGAATTGGTAACCAGTCTTACTATAAATTTAATATCTTTTATTACTATTACGACGATAGTACTGGCGGTGAAGAGGTCTGTCTAAAGCTTAACCTTATTAGTACCAATGTGGTTATTACCTTCAATCTAAGGCCGAGGTCAATGAGTCAAACCTTAAACTTTATTGGCGCCTGTACTTGCGGTCGACATAATTAACCATTGTAAGATCTTCTTTATCCATGTTAATAAAGTTGCCGGATTAGGAGTATATATTAAACGAGTTTAGTGTATGCGTTATTACCGTAGCCAACGAGGAGTTTAACTGGTTAAAAAAGTCTTCGTAGGTGGCATCTAGATGTTGTTAAGCGTATTCAAACTCGTTAACGCCCGTGACCGCCACCTATACCTGTTTGCGAAGTGTGACTTCGCTAGCGTAGGCTTTCTCTATCACTTTCTCGTACAATATTAACTTTTAAAGCATTTTATTAAGAATGTTTATTGGTATTTCCTCCCCTTTCTTTTTCGTTATTATTATAATCTACTGCATAGTGGCCCAGTCTATGTAGCATTATATAATGTGGATATTGTATTTGAAATGGCCTTTTATGCCATCCTAGATCTCGTCAAACGTGCTAGCTTTGGTAGAAAAGGTCAGGTAATAGTTTTTAGCGTAAATTGTAAGGATTCCTGGAAACAAGAAGTAAAAACCAAAAGGAGAAATCATTATCTATTTACAAATATTTTAGAAAGGGCATTATCTCAAAATCGAGGAGATTGTTAGGTTCCTCGTTATATTTCTCCACGTCGTTCGAAATCTTGTTAGAGCCCATAAACAAATTATAGTTAATGTTAATCATTTTAACAAGTCTTAGGGGCTGGTCGTGATAGTTATCCCAGCCTTAAATAG
Source organism: Anisogramma anomala (assembly GCA_038502455.1). Classification (NCBI taxonomy): domain Eukaryota; kingdom Fungi; phylum Ascomycota; class Sordariomycetes; order Diaporthales; family Gnomoniaceae; genus Anisogramma; species Anisogramma anomala. The sequence continues at coordinate 30,844,937 of JASMMZ010000005.1, forward strand.
TATTTCCTGAAAATTCAAACTTTAAAGGTTCCAAGACATGGTGTTAAAAGTAATTACTAGTCGCCTAAACCTAGGAGTAAAGTCATATAGTGAGATCTGTAATGGGCTTTCGTAGGTAGACAAATCAGAAGGAGAGAGTTCTTAAGGTGTTTAACGGCTTTAAGTAAAGTGTTAAGGGGGAATTGATACCTGAAAACTTTAGGAGGCTTAACAATCTTGTTCGATTATTTGGTATAAATCGTTAGTGTTAATACCTTTGGCCGCGTAGGCAACCGCCGCTTTACGTGCCCTGCTGCCTCTGAAAGTGTATTCCGTGCTGTCACATAGGGATGTTAGAATGCCGAGCAAGTTAACAGGTTTCTCATCGTCAACGCATAAATAGGCTTAACTTAACTAAGAGTAAAGTAAATGTCTCTTAAAATGTATGTGTAAGAGTTGAAATCCCTCAACGCTTTTTCCTTTTCCTTCAAGATCTTCAAGGTTAAGGTCTCAAAGGTAATCTTCTTATTAAGCCAGTTCGAAAAAGGTTTTCGCCAATCCTACCGGGGTCTTCTCAAGAATGTAGATACTATAACGTGTAACCTCTTTCATTAGCCTAGCTGTAACCGATTGCTGGATCATCTTCTACATATAAAAAGTCCAATAATTGAAAAACTTTCGGAAATCTTGGAAACCACGTACGCGGCGGCCGTAGTTGTTACCGAAATGCACCAGAATGATATAATGGCCTACGTAGTTAATCAGGTAAGCTTTAGTTAAGGTTTCGTTAACATCCGTAATTCAAAGTTGTTTGTCTTAGTAGTTATTGAAAACTGTTTTGAAGGCTTAACTTTTCCTGATATATTCTTAACTCGGAAGCTTCTTGATGGTTTGATCTTTATAGGTCATGTAGAAGGACATGTAGGACGGGTAAGACGAGGGACTTGGTGATCTTTGGGCGTATAGACTTGGTGTTTTGACGTAAAGTTGAGTGGAAATTTGAAGACTTAGCGTTGGGTCGTATGATGCAGCTTTCTTGACGTAAATTGGTGTTTTTGCTCAAAGCAAAGAACTTGACGTTTCAAGTAGTGTGGGGAGTGAAAAAAAGTTAAGTTGGGGTAAAGGTTTGGTATAAAGGGTAATGTCTAAGGTAGTTTGTTGTTTTAAGTTATTTGGCGCAGGGACTTGGTCATTTTTCTTACAGTACTAGCATCCAAAGTAGTGTTGACTTAGATGTTTGCCAACTTGCCGAACATTATGACTTTTCATAGCCAATCTTGACGTCTTCAAAAAGGATTTGTCAAGATTTCTTGGTATTTTCGTTAGCGATACCATCGCTACCTCTAAGATGCCATAAAAATCCACGTAGCCTAAAGGTTTTTTCTACTTACTGCCGTGAAAACCGACGCAACAGTAGAGGCTCTTGGCAAGAATATTCACTCTACCTTAGTCTTTTACAAAAAGTAATCGGAAAGTAGGTCTTGCTTCTACTTAGTTAATCTGTAATTAAGTCAATAAGCACTAATTAGTGTTAGTAGGACTTTGGACGTTGCAATGTTGTCGATTCGATTGGTTGAAGTAACAGTAGTATTGCATGGTTAGATAGTGGATGTATTGTTTTAGGTTTGGCAGACCGCTAGCCAGTCTACAGTGTAATTTTTATTGCCTATTACTTAGCCCGTACTCTAGAGTGAAGTGCAGCGTACTAAACTTGATATACTACTAGTGTGTTATTTCCACTAAATAATACACTCAACTTGTAGTACAGTCAACTTTATTGTAAGTAAATCTGACCTATTGCAATTCATATAATACTATTCAAACACGTCAAGTATTTTTAAGTAAAAAATAACATGTTTACACGTTTATCTAGTGGTATAATAAGAAAAGAAGTACAATAAATTACTAATTTACTATTAGAAACGTTTACCTTACGTTTTAAATAAATTATCCAATAGGTTGATTCAATATTGATCAATAAAAAATGGTTTAACACTGTTTTCGGCTAAATAACACATATAATTTCAATACCCTATACACGATAATATTTCTATTCGACAACCTGTTTTCCGTTCATTTAATTAATGAGGATATTGAAATTGAATAATCCCTTTAATATAAGTTTTAGAACATGCTTTTGAAACGTAATCGTTGTACTGTCAAAGTTTTTTAAGCCGTTATTCGCTAGAAATATCCTTGCTTTGGCTTTCCAATTAGTCTTTTAAAAATTTCTCTTTTGTATCCCAAAAATTGAATAATTAGATAATATTAATATATTATTCGTTTATATATTAAAATTGATTCCCTTTTAAACACATATTGAAACTAGAACATAGAGGTCAAATATTGAGTTAACTGTTTTAAAACGCTCCTAAAAGTGGTTTAATTAAGAATTGAACTAATACATACCTAAATTAACGAAAATGAAATGGGGTTTAAGAGTTTGTATAATCGATTCGGTTTCATGGTATTTTCCAAACTTTATTAACATAAAAACATAAATGTATCTCTTAAAGTTCTTTATTGATTATGTATAAGTTTACGTTATATCACGAAACTTAAGACGAAGATTTTTTCTTGTATGTAGGGAAGCGGTAAGCGCTAAAATCAAAAGGTTGCTGACTCGAGGCAAAATGAGTGATTAGGTTATAGTAATTTTAATTTCAACTTTATTTTACCCCTCAACCATAAAAGGATTTTTCGATGTTTCTTTCTGGTTCATGTTTTTAATTCGTAAGTTATTTGAGTAAAAAGAATTGTATAATCGTTGTCGACTGTTGGATAAAATCTTTTCCAGCTAAAAACACCTTATTGAATTAATACAGAGATCTTTATATAGGTGGACCTTTTAAAGGTGCTACTAGAAGTTATAATAATACCCTTACAATGAAGTTTCATACTTAATTTCTGGTTCGCTTTCTCTTTTTAGGTAATAAACGCGTTTGAAATGAAGGTTTTGAGGCGCTTTTTGTTTTACGAATAAATAGCGATTTTTGTCAACGGAATATTAACCATGATTATTGGAATATCAGTTAAATGCATTGAATTCAAGTTAACTTTATTTGCAGGAAAGTTGATTGTATATACTGCAAATTAACTGCCGTTTGTCGTATTTGAATACACTGCACTACAAGTGTAGTGCAGTAGGTGCTCACTTCAAAGTAGGGCACAAGCTAATGCGTTTGGCTATAAAAATTAGTATACAGACCAGCTAGCGGTCTGCAAAACTTAGAACTGAGACATCTCAATTAGAAATATCAAAGTAGCCCCGGTTACTTTGACCGCATTAATTCGAATTGACTACTTTGTAACGATAAAGACCTACTAATACTGATCAGTTCTTATTAAGTTAAGTACAAATTGGTTAAGTAGATGAAGAAGCTGCTTTCTGGTCACGATTTACGTTAAACTGCGGCTAAGGGTAGAGGAAAGGTTTTTGCGAAGGGCTCCTATAAGCTGTGTCGGTTGTTCGCAGCAGTAAGTAGGAAAGGCTTATAGGTCAAGTTGGTGTTTCGTGGCAGTCTATAAGTAAGCAACGGTATCGTTAATGAAATCATTAAGAAATTTGTCTTGGTCTTTTTTTAAAGGCGTTGATATTGACCGCTTCAAAGTCTTGAAATTTTACCAAGTTAGTAAGTTGAAAAACGGTTGAGTAAGTATACTAACGGCCGCTAGTACAAGTACCACGATTGAAAATTGAAAATCATAAAAACAACCAAGTCCTATAACCTTTAATATATATCAAAGTAAACAGAAAAATTATAACTTACCATTTAAAACCACTCTTTTACCCCTCCACACCTTTTAATTTTTATGATGATAGCTTTAATACGTGCGGTAATTAATTCCATTACCAACTTTGCTAGTAATAAAGTGATTATCGCATTCGGTATTACCTTCGAAAAATACTACAACGAAGATCTTTGGTTTGATAAACTTAGTAAGGACTTTACGATCAATTATTTTACCAAGTCCATCGGATCTTTCATTCTCAATTCGAAACCCGTAAAATATATTCGTATTAGCGAGTATATGATAACTTTGAAAAATACATTAGTGAATATATTATCGATATATAAACGATGGAAAATAGAAACGTTAAGGTTATGTTGAAAAATAAAGCCATTAATCGAGAGCTCGACCTTCCAGATAAGAAAGGTAAAGAGGGTAATCTGGCTAATGTACTTTACGAATATACCACCGATTACAAACTTTAATGGATTTATAAAGACAAGTATAAAGGTATTAATAGCAATAGTACTATTCAACGCCCCCAAATGTGTTTATAGAGATATACCAAAAGCTACATCAGTTATTCAAACCCCTTTTCCTACAATCAATAGTCCAATGCTATTAGCCGTGACAAGGTGATTAATCTACATGCCGTAAGCCCTTAACTCCATTAGTTTATTAAGCAGGAACCTTGACGTACCCCTTAACATAAAAAGGATTATCACTAAGTCTATAGAAACCCTTAAGCTCATTTCTCTCAAACCCTTTAATATGTTGAGTTTTAGTATCCAAATTAAGGAAGGTTAGGCTTTACGCACGAGCTTACTATAGGTATAATTACTAGCTTTTTCCCCTAAAATTCCGCTAAGAGTAATTATCCTGCCTACTAATACTAATAAACTTATTTCCTTTCTCAGTTAAAGGATCCAAAGGACCCTTACAACCAGTATATTAATCTTCCCCCTTGATGTGTTCCTATAGTGGATACGGATTATGCGATAATTACTACATTCGTTAATATTAAAGAAAGAAAGGAAAAGTATAACCGTTAAGTTCCGCCCGTTTTTTATCATTTATCGCCAAATGAAATTTCAGTTGTTAGAATTTTACTCATTATTTCCTAGTATCTTTTCCGGCTAATTTATGGATTACTACATCCGGTACCTATCGAACAATTTCTTCTTCCGCGAAATTTACGATAGCCTAAAGAGTTATTTCGAATACGATATCGATTTTACCCGGTATTATACCGATTAAAGTATTATCAAGTGATGCTACATATTAAATTATAAGGAATGGTTGGAAAATAAGATAGCAATCCTTAATAAGATACTCGATAAACTGATGTTTTGCCAATAAATAATGGCAAAAGTAGGAGCTGGCGAAGAAACCCTACTCTAATAGGTTCGGGAAGCCGTTAAGGGTAATAAAGCGTTAGAATACGCCCTTTAATACCTAGATACAACTTTTGAAGGTTTGTTTAATTAACTAAGTTTCTTAGTAGCGACTATAATAACTCATGTTTTTAGCTCGACTAGTATATCTCGTGAAACCTTTAAATTAAATAACTATAAATAAAACCCCTTTCACGCGTATTTTATCGACCATAATTACAGAAGGCCCGGTTAGTACGGCTAACGGATGGCCCAAACCTCTATCTACGAAAAAGAGTATTCCTTTTCTTTAACTTCCTTAAGTCGATTAGGTAAATTTATCATAAACGTTAAAAAATTCCAGATCTACGGTAAATATAGATGTTAGTAAATACGTTATACAGTCGCCGAATGTAAAGTAAAGCAGGTGATATATTATTTATAGTTCTTTTTTACTTTGAACGTAGATTACTCTGAGTAAATTAAAAAGTTTAAGAGTAATGAAGTTAAAAAAAAAGTTTAAAGCTATAGGTTGATACAAATATACTAGTATTGGTATTAACTCGCAAGTAACGCGATAACTCGTCAATGTTGTCTTTTTATACCGCCCAACGACTAAAAACCCCTATCGCTGACATAACGATAAAGACCTTATCCCTATATACCTCTTTACCATTTAAAATCGTTACGTGAAGCAGGTCTTTTAGGGGATTATGCCAGATACGGAAGCAGTACGGTACTTAAAAGGAGGTTATTCGTAATAAGTTGCACTATATAAGGATATTGATATTGTTACTTAACTAGATTACATGGATATTGAAAAATTTGATGTAAGCTTTAGAATTATAAAATAGTTGCCTTTTTTAGAATATACAACGGTTCAAATTATTATTAGTTTTATTTTTTTTTACGTCTCGAAATTCCCAATACCCAGGTTTTTTAGCTTTAAAGATATAAAACACTCTGGCGATAAATTTAACCTTTAGATTACCGAATTAATATAAGTTAAAACCAGTAAAAAAATTTTTATTTTACCTTGAATAAGGGTAGCTTTGATTTTATCTTTCAGGGTTAAAGGTAATGGTATTAATCCTAACAACAATAGAACTTCGCCCATTATATTGTAGGTTGAACTATGTAATAATTCGTAGGCTTTATAATGTTTTCAAGGCATTTCACCATGACAATGTGTACTTATTAGCGCCAAAGTCAATTAGGAAGCTTTACCATAATTACCAAAAATATTCCCAAGCACTTTTAAATTTAAATTCACGTTAAAAAGATTAAAACTTTAACTTGAAAGTCTTCATAAACGTGTCTCATTTGGACGGTAAGCTAGTATTATACCTTATAAACTCTATTACGGCTTCTCACAGCGTTTGATTATTTCAACCCATCACAGCGAAGGAAACATAGGAAGTATTACGTGCTTCATGACTTAATACGTATCTCAGACAACAAAACGTATTGATTTACAACGCTGGCACGAACTTTATTACGATAAAAGTCCAAGTTAACGTTATATTAATACGTATTTAATATGAGTTAATATCTTTCAATGTTTACTAAGGCATTAATAAGGATGAAAGAGAATATATATTTTTACGATGGGTGTATAATATCCTTATATTAGAAATTGTAAGTTTTACAAACTATGAAATATAGCATTAAATAGTGGTAAAATGCTTCAATTATATTATTCATCCTAACGGCGTTGTATTAACTTTTTTTGGTATTTAGGTCTTACCTACATATAATAAATCAGTCGCTACCCTTGGCAAACACCTAAAAAGGTGTTACAGTATAAGAAAAAGCCCTAAAGGAATGAAAAAAGAAATAGATATACCTCTAATTTAATATTACGCTTATTATTAGGAACGTACTATCAATAATAAACCTATTATATCTACCGGTTTAATGTAAAGTCTTAATGTAATACGAACCACGTAAATTGAATATTCTGTATAAAATCTTAAATATTATAAATTTAAATGTGGTTGTTAAAACTATTATCGGTCTTGTAACTCACCAAGCTACGCTGGTTAAGCCGTGTTAATGTTCATTCAAATCTAAGTAAGATCTTGACGTCGATAAACTTCGAGGCGAAAGAATTAACTAATATAATCCTTCTAAGCCAGTCATTAATAAGCCAATGAAACATTGATAGTGTGGAAAACCACTCGAAAAAAAGATAAATACTAAAGATGAGGATGTTGATGAGGACTATGAGCTCAATATGGTATATATAACGACGTGGATATTTTGAAAAAGGAATCCCTAAGGAAAAACTTACTTTTACGCTATATATTGAAGATATTATCAATATACTGGGCAAGTATTTTGAAGAAAACGATCAATTAAAGATTAACGATCTTTTTTTTACAAGAGGTTCTATAATCTGTGCCGTTAATACAATTTAAAAGTCAAGTTATTACCATTTTTGAGTCGAAGATAATTTATGAAGGTAAGAAGAAAACTACGGTCCGGCAGTAAGAAAAGTTACGACTAATGACTTACGGACTTAGTACTAAAAATAAGGATTAAATCCTTATTTAATATCTTATAATCTAGAAGATTCGCCCAATTTTAATCGTCGTAATTACTACCAGTTTGACTATTATCGTAAAAGGTTAGTTTACACTTATTGGCCGGAATATTACGTAAACGTATATATAGTTTATGATTGATTTTCAACGAATTATATTCCTACAATTTTGAAAATAATCAAGGGACAAGTTTCTGGCTGGCACTATAATACATTATATCAAGCTTTAATATGAGTTTACTGAAATAAACTTATACTAGTTCCTGATATACCAGGCATACTTTAAAAATAAGCTGGGCATAAATATTTCAACATTTAACACGAACCTATTAATTACAAAAGGTAAAGACTTGAGTATTATAGGTATATCAATTAACGATACCTTTTTCCACGTAAATACTGTTTTATTGACAGCGAAGTAGCATATAAGTGAAAAGTTAGGCCTCAAAATGAGTAAGATAATTAATATATAAACTAAAGTCATATGAATTAACTTTAATAAATTGTTATTCTGTATCTATGGTGTTAAAGCTGAAGACAGAGCTTATTTAAGCTAATATGAAAAAGGAAATGCTATAAACCAAACGATTACTGATAAAGTTAACAAAGTAAAATTATAAAAATATCTGGAGTAAAGGGTTCTTATGACTTATATAGCCACAATATATAAGCCGGAAGTATCGTATGATCTTTCTATTAAGGTATAGGCATAATAATTATAAGAGGAAGATATTAACAGGTTAAAAAACGGATTAAGTAATACATAAACTACGTAAAAAGAGGAATTAACATTGTTTTTATGGATTTGGCGAATGCAAAGCTTATGATCTTGATAGACGAGTTATTAGTGAATAATACTAACCTTAAATTCTTAATCGGTTCCCTAATAATAATAGTCGACGAAAACAGGTTTAAAGGACAATTTATGAATACCGGAAACCTTATATACTGTATATCCGTTAAGTATAAGCGTATAACCCAGAGCTTATCAGTTTTAAAAGTTCATGGTGTATTACTAAGCCTTGATATCGAAATAGTAGCTGACGGTATATTAAGAATTATTACCAAATAGTTGTACTGCTTTCAATACTAATAATGGTATATATTATCTCCTGGAGTGTTTAAAAATACCTGTTAGAATTAGGAGCAAACAACTAAAAACACCTAATAATGAACGTTATAACTTTATGAACGGTATAAAAAGACCGGGAAATCGACTAATTTGGATGAATTTACGGTAAAAATAACCCCGCTAACTTTATAATGAAGGTTACGCCTAATAGCGCCCTAGAAAAGATTGTGGATATCAATATGCTAACTATATAAATCTAGGTTATATAAACCGTCCGGTACGTGACAAAAAGCAATAGGGTTACCTTAGCAAGCTGAAAAACTAATAGGGTAATAAATTCAATGGAAATAATAGTAATAGTAGCAAGTTAAACTACTATCAAAAGGTATGTAATTGGTGACGTATATGATTTGTACAAGTTTATTGCGAAAAATCTGCGTACGGGATTTGAGGAATGGAAGCCTCAGAAGGGTGGAGTAAAAGGGCTACAACAGGCCGTAATTAAGAATGATTTCATTACGAATTAATCAGAATTAATATGGGTCTGACTTGTTGTTGGATTACGGATTAAGGAGTGATATTAGAGGTTGCCACTAATTAATAGCAAGCCATGTTAACATGTAGGTACAAAACAGAAATCCACCAGTATTGGAATAGAAATCAAATTCAGTATAGTCAAGTTAACTTTACTTACAGTAAAATTGATTATATGTACTGCAAATTAACTGTTATTTTGAGTGTTTAAATACACTGCACCGCTGGTGCTGTAAAATACGTGACCACCTCAAAGTGGGTCACTGGTCAAAGCGTTTGACTATACAAATTGGTGTGTAGACCGGCTAGCGGTCTGCCAAAATTAGAACTGAAACATCTCAATCAACAATATCAACGCAGAACCAGTTACTTCAACTACAGTGATTCGGATTAACTACATTGCAACGATAAAGGCTTACCAACAATGATAATATAGGGTATTTGTTTTGATGAGGTGATGGAGCTTATAAAGAGGTATTATAACGGTGTATAAATTTTGAAGGATGATTGTCTAGGTCATTGTAAAATTGGTCCAATTAATTCTAGTTAGCGAATTATAAATTTCTGGTTTTAAAGTTTACCTTTTACCTTTTGTTCTTTTCAATTATGATTTTGAGAAATCAACTCATGTCTTTAAGCAAGTTTATAGATATTTCATGTCATTTGATACTATTAAGTTTCTCAAAGTTAATTTAACCTTTTTTTCTTTTCCAAAACAAGACTTTAAATTATAACATTAACTTCAAAATTTTCATTTCCCTCAAGCCGTCTTTTTAATAATAATGTTTTTAAAACATTATCTTTGGCCTGTAATGATCGTAAATCTGTTATAACCTTCATTACAACGTTTGATCCTGCAAATGTGACTTATAATAATATGAACTCTGTATAGACTTTAAGGTAAACACTAAATACAAAGAGTTTAAGGATTAATCCACACGGATAAAATGTGTTATCAATATTATTTACAGTTATTTGTAGGATTGATTCCTATATTCATTTTTTCAATAATATCATATATGTTTTTTATTAAATGGGTAGTAGTACCATTTGTGCTTGGTGATACACTAGAGGTCTCTTTCTATATTGTTATATACTAATTTGCGGCTATTTCAATTTAAGTTCGTTATTTCGTAGAGTCGAATGCAATACCTATATTATTGGAAATCTAATTTATAGTCCTAGAATAGATGTTTGTCCCACAATTAACAAAGTTATTCTAGCGGTCTGTAGCGGAAACGCTCTGTGTAGACTGTGGGGTTTGAAATGACGTTATAATATCGACGATACGGAGGATGAACTATCCGTAAAAATATATGATATTGACAATAACTATGAAGTAAAAATCAACGTTATTTTAATGGTGAAACTTAAATCGTCGTAAGGCTTGTAAGTTTCCCTGGTACTCATGGTTGAACCTTTTGATAACTTCTAAAGTTCTGTTTCTCATATTTGTATATCCCTCCACTAGAAGTAACCGTAAAAAGCGTTTAGTGGTCAGGTAAACGAACCGTTGGCATAATTTACGTAATCTCGACTATATTATGAAGACTTCTTGTCTTGTAGGCATTTTTTGGGGGAAAAATAAGTATACGATTTTTGGACGAAGAGATACGAATATGTTAGTTAAAGCGCGGACAATAATCTATCATATTTTATACCTTTATTCTGAGTTTATTTATATCAACTAATAAAAGCAGAAATAGTATTTTTAGATCCATTATATTGAATTTGACTGGTTCTAATGGTATATTTTCTACTTTCAATCCCAGTAACAACGTTGTGCTCTTGTCGAATAAAATTTCGCGATGTTTTTCCATCCGGTCGCATTAGATTTGGACATATTTCGTTGCTAAAACGTCCAATTGCCGTTTTCCATTGGTCGAGATTTTTTCCACGCCAGTATTTTTATGATGCCCTGAAACTGGTAAATATAACTATTATATAATATAAATTACGATTCTATAAAGGTATTCAATATTCTATTCTTACTATTCAATTTTTGGTTATGTAAAAATAAGGTATTTTACAAGTCTGTTAGTACTAATTGGTTTGTTTCCACATTTTAAGTTGTTTCATAAGTTTTGTTTTCTTCCGAATCGTCTTTCTCAAAAGTATGTTTATAGGGGTAAATATTGAAGTTTTATTTGTCGCCTTTGTAATTGGTTTTATATATTGTAAAAAAGCCTTTTATCTGGTGCTCATGCGTTTAATCGGCCTAAATTCGGCGTTTCATACGAATTTTCTCGTGTACCAGATACGTATTTAATTAATAGCCATCCTTATTGTATATAATATGTTTTTTTGATCAGTAAAGCTTCATATTCTTTACGTGGGTATAGTGGTATATGCGGTAAGCCCTGTATTTATATATAAGAGTGCCCTCGTTAATTAAGTTTTCATTTTTGATTTCCGGGCCCTTTTCTTTGGTTTCTTTTCTTCACTACACCTCTACCTAAGGCTTTGTTGGTATACGTTTCTTAGATATAATAGAAATCGCCTATTGAAAACATGGTGAATTGTTTCGGTAAAGTCTGTTTTCGTGATTTTCGGGATTTTGTCCTTAGTCTTTCCGGTTACTAACGTTGATCTAAGGTTTGTTTGTCGGTATATCTAGATCCTAAATGACGTTTTAAGTCTCTTACAAAAGGCTGTTAAATCCTTTTTCAGCTTAAATAATGTAAAATTAAAGTCTGGATTTCTATATCATACCTTGGTAATTACTTGGATAAACAAATCATCGCTTTTATACTATGGTGCGAACGCCGTGCAAAACTTTTTTAACTTCACTAACAAAAATATTAATACTTTTCATAATATTTTTTATAGACCATTACAGTATTTTCTTCTATAATATGAGAAATTACACATCTTATTCCAATTTTATCATTCTAATTAATCAGCATATCACAATGTGATTATCATGGTTATAATACTTTGTAAATGGTTTTTTTTACGTTGAATAATATACACTATAGTGATGTATTATTTATTAAGTATATTATGTAAACCTATATGAATTTAAAAAGCCTTAATATCTAGTTTTTCACAGGTATTCAACATTATACCAATTTCGTTATCAAATACCTTATAGGGCTCGCTACTATAGTTTTGGCTCCTTTTTTGTAAATCAATCAATTTTTTCAATTTTAAAGGCTTGATGTTATTAGTAGGAAACTAATATAGTAGAAGATCGCGGTATAGGTTTCTGTTTATATGCATCAGGCCGTAAACCTTTTATAATCGTCTTTCGCCTATTATATTTCCCTAGGAAACACTGTTTTCTTTAGTTTGAAGCGGTGTTGATATAGTTAAAAGGGACATCAAATACGTTTTAAGAGTGGCCTGGTTGAAGTTCATTTATAAAGACGATTGTTAAAAAAACGAAGCGTTTAACACGAGTTGAGCATAACTTTGGAGGTACTTCCTGCTTTTCCATCGATCTTTTAAACTTCATCTACCCTTTTTTGAGCGAAGTGAGTTTTGTTAAGCGTTTAACACCCATTATTCGTAAAGTATTTTCCCGTTAATTTTCATCTAATATATTAATAATTTGGGCTTTACGGTTTGTTAAAAAAATATTCTTTTACGAATTTTCCGTTTATTACTTGATTATAGGGTTATTATTGTATTTATTCTAATAAAATAAAGAACACTAATACCTCTAAGCTGCGAAATTTGTTGCTACCAGTTGTATTGAATCCTTTGTACCATATTTTCCTTCATAGTTATTTCGAATTTCTTCCGTCTACGCTATGCTATCTTCCCAGCATCTACTTTAAAATTTTCTTCTAGAATTAATCGAACAAATCGAGTCCTTCAATATTCCCGTTATAATAGTGAAAAACTATGTTTATAACATGATCATTAACCGCACAAATGTACATATCTTTTACAAGCGCTTCGAATTTGTTGTCTTAGATGTTAATATTAATATTCATGAAAATGTTCATTCAAAACATTATGTTATCAAACCAAATAAAAACAAGTATTAGCTAACTTTAGTTAGGCTCATCATTGAAAAAGTTACAAGTGAGATTTTTGTGTACGAAGAGTTATATAAAAATTAGTATAGTAATAGGGATTTACATACGTTAAAGGTAATGTGTTGACAGGATTTAAAAAAAGAACGGTAAATGAAAGCGTAAAATATATGAATGAAATATAAATTAAATGTATTATAGAATTTTGAGGAACGTGTTCAACATTTATTCATACGAATAAAATGTAAATGATGCGTAATCACAAATTATTGAGGCGTTTCAAATCAATTATTTAGCATTTATAAAAAAAATAATGGATGTATAATTAGTGAATCTAAACTTCATAAACATTTACTTAAATAGGTAGAATATAGTAAGGCGAACAAAGGGGAAATATTTATGTGATATAAATGTAAAATTAGTGTATAATGGTTGAGATAGTTTGTTAAAGCGAGTAAAAAAAGTTTAAAAGTAACGAATGTTACTTTGGGCGTTTTTAGTATTTTAGTAAACGTGTCGAAAGTTGTTTTTAAGTGTTTTCAAAATGTGTTGGAGCGTTTGAAAAGGTGTTTTAGGCGTATGGAATGTGTTTGCAGCAGTGTTTTCAAAGTTGTTTTGCTTTTTTGCGAAATATATTCAAGCGCTTCATAAGTTGTTTTAGACGTTTCTCGAGTTTACTAAAACGCTTAAATCTTTTTTATTGGTCGCTTTCAAAATGTGCGTAAACGGTATAAATATTACGTTTTGATCGGATAGGTATTAGTAAAGGGGTTCGAAGCTTAGAAACTTTCGTAGTTATTATGGGATGAAACGTTCTTTAAAAAGTGCACGGATATATTTACAACGCCAACTGGGTCAAAAGAATAACGTAACATGGCCTTTAATAATTCAATGGTATTAATAGAATGAATAATATCGTACTAAGTTTATAATTTTCAATGTTATTCTGGGTTTTAAAATCCGTCTATAATTCGAGTTTTATAGTTATTTCAGCGTATTTCTATATTACTGTGTATTTTTTGTAAATCGTAGTTTTGGAATACCAAATATTTGGAATCGTTCCAATATTCTATTATAGACATTCAACTAAGGTTTGTATGGATATTACTATATACCCTCATAGATAGTATACATAGGGTAAGTAGCAGTATACTTTATTACAGGGTACACTCCTAAAGAATATATGATAACGTGTCACGCTGTAGGCTGCACTCTTGCAAGAAGCAAAGTGCTCTATACATGGATCGGTCTGGAATGACTATTCCAAGACGAACAGCAATGTATGGATCGGCCTAGAATAGCTATAACAAATCGAATGGAAATACAAGAGCGGTCTAAAGTAGTACTATATTGGTAAGACTTATAAACCCTTACTCATGGTCTATACCTTTAAATGATTCTTCGTACTATTATCTTTACTATAACTTTAATAATTTAAAGATTACTTTTTTTAAATATTTTATCTTTCGTGAATAGGTTTTAGACCTTATCGATACTAATTGGTTGCCGATTGGGTCGACTACAAATAGCTTAGAGAAGAAAAGACAAATACAAGTTAAATACATATAGTGGGATGTTATAAAGTTTTTAACTGTTTATACTTTAATACTTTGTTTTCATGATAATTACAGGTTGTTATGTATAAAAACTATAAAGATTAATTAGTTTTGAAAAATATAACTTTAATACAATATTATTAACCCTTATTTAGCGCTTTTTTTACTAAAAGCCCTGTTACATTATATTAACCTTTGTTTAGCGCTTTGACGTACCCAAGTTCTTTTAGAAAATCGTTCTACTATATACCAGGTTACTTAAGTTAAAACCATTTATTTTCGAAACACTTTGTTGGTACATATCCGATTTTTGACATCTAAACCGCTTCTTGAACTTAAAAGCGATTACGATACACTTATTAAAACCGATTGCTTTAGCAAAAACAACTACGTATTAAGTAACAAAAACGATTAATTTTTCAAATTCGGTTACAATATACTCATCCGGACCGATTACCAAACACGGGATTATATAATGTACCTCTCTGTAATTACTCTTTCTTTACACTGTTTGTTTTATATTTTTTTTTATCTTGTTAGTCTTTTCGTATTCATTTAACGTTTTTTAAATTTAATTTTTACGACGGTTGAGTCTTCTCAGCCGCTTAGCTAAGGTAAAATTATTGAATGTTGATAAACCTGATTCACAACTCATAAGTAGTATGTATTTATGTCTTCTTCATTAATGAAAATTTATTTACATTAGTAAAATTTGATAATCTTGATTTAAAACTCTTTAAATACTTTCATCTACTTGGTATTTGCTATATATAGAACTTATTACCCTAAATGTTAAAATCCGAACGTACTCGAATCTTACTACAGCGCGAAATTACTAACTTGGACCGTTTTAACATATCAAATACGTATAGAAACCACTATTACTAATTACCCTAAAACACTTATAGTTATAGCTCTTAAACTAACATTATCGGCGAAACCTATCGTTAACTACGACCTCCTGGTCGAAAATATGGGAATAAGGAAGGTTATACCATAATAAATTGACCTAGACCTTTGGCACAACATTATTAATTTTCCAATTAAGGAAATCGAGCTATACATGGCAAATACGTACATTTCAGCCTTTATATCCCTATATTAGGAAGAGAAAGCCCAAGGACTACACTTATTAGATGAATTTAATAAAACCTTTTCGTATCAGATGGATATGAGGTAAATAGTATATCCTAATATTACTAAAGCGTTACGAATCCAATTATGAATTGGAGGTATTAATACCCTAAAGAGTAGAATTAGCCGTGTTATAAACGCCCAATTTAAATAATATAACTCTTCGACGTATCAGATTAAAAAAAAAATATTTATACCTAATAGAATTTTTAAAATGGTATTTCTTTACGAAGTAAAAGAGATTGTTATTAAAACGAAGAAAACGAGGTGTAAAACGACCAAATCCTGTACTTGTATTATAAGAAAAAAACGAAAAAACACAAGGGAAAAAACAACTATATTTATTATTTAATACCTTAATATAATATAACTTTACACCGGAGTATATTATAAAATGAAACCGAATATCAAACCAATTTTCAATACTGGAAACCACTCGTTCAGTTATAGCGAAAGCGGCTGAAACACTGAAATAACCCTATCTAACACGAAAAGATAGGTTAAAACATAACGAACAACTAGAGATACGAATTAATGAGCGACGCAAAACGCCAATATGTTCTTTACAAACCAATATCTGCAAATCACGACCCTTACTGCAGCTTTTTACTGTACCGCTTTCTCATGGATGAAAACGACCTTATAAAGCTAAAAAAAAACTTTACCAGACTATAGGATAGGGATAACAATTATAACGGCAAGCCGTACAATGTATTTAATAATGAAATAAGCGTTAAGTTTAATACGTAACAAAATTAGATATTAAGTTACTTCAATTTTATATTATTTTACCCGGTATACTAGATGCATTAGTTTAGGAGTGGCATATATATTGCTCTTTACGGACAAATATATTTTCGAAGAATTGTAATCACCTGAAATCCCACTTCAATATAGAGATTAATTACGAACTTTATGACAAATACTCATCCGGTAAAACCTAGAAATCCATAAAAGACTAATAGGAAAACTTGATGAAAACCAATAGAAAATCTATATCGTTTTATTGGTTAATTTCTGAAATTCTTAGGAATCCCTTCAATTGGAATATAAAGGCGATAAGCCATTTATCAAAAAAGTAATAAAAGCCTGTCGCGAAAATCAAATTTCGACTTTACATTTTTCAAACAAGAAGAAGATTAAAATTCTTTTTATATAAGCCTTAAAATATTAATGAAAACTTCGATAGGTCGACAAACTTGCTTTGAATTAGCATTTGTAAGTAATAAAACCAAAACCGAAAGTCAAAATATCGAAGTAAACTTCGTCCAAACAATTTATTACGTTCTACATTAAAGATTGAAACTTTACCTAAGGCAGAATAAGAGCCTAAAATACAAGTTTTAAGAATGAAACTTTGGTAATAAAAATGAGGACGATCGTTCGAAAACAGAAGAAACTAACCGAAACCGTAATAGTATTCGCGAAAAGGTATATGGAGTCTGATATATTGGTAAAAAAGGTATTTCGTATACATTAAAGTCTGCTACTAGTTTATAACCACTCATTGTACAAATGAACTCGAATTAAACAACAATTTAGGCTGAATGAAATTTTGATGATGAGACTAAAGTAATTTTCCAATATATACAACCGAACAAGAAGATATAGATAATGAATTTGACGCTTACCCCATCGATAATATATCCGTAAAAAACTACCTTAAATATAATAATACTTACTTATTAGATTACAACGATAAAACCTTCTAACGAATATTTGCCAACTCGTAAAACGCCTTCTTTATATATATTATAAGCAAGGACTACGTAAATAAAGTACTTAACAACTATATGGCGTTATAATTTACAGTTTTCCTCTATATACGGAAATAGGTTTCAAGGCACTACAACTAATATTAATGCAATCGAAATTTTAACATCCGATTACAGACAATTAAACGTACTTGGGGTGAGTTTCCGAATTTTTAGTTAAACCGAATGAAAGAACACCGAAAGGTCATATTTAATAAAAGCAAAGCGCCGTCGATTGGAACGATCGTTGTAAATATACGTTTGTACCAATTAAGGTTTACGTTATGGATTATAAATCATTGTTTATGCTTTTATTGATTGATATGAATAAATTAGATATTCAAATTTGTAAAACAACTAATTAACTTGTCTGCACCTTGAATACCATATTGGTACTATTTCGGCTTAAGTTTAACCACTTATAGTTTTACACTAAAGGACCTATAATTGAAATTATCTATTTAACTTAACCGGAATTACAGACTTACCAACGATTCGGATACCTACTTATAAAACGTCTTTTAAGTTTACATCATGTTGTAAGCCATACAAATACAGGAAAAGACGCATTTAAAGCTATCAAAAAGCTTTGCCATATGTATCTGTTATACTTATAATTCCTACGATTATTTAAGTTCCGCTTTTGAAGCGATATAAACTTTAATTACTAATTGATTTTTAATATTATATATCTCAATTTTCCATCCGTCATTTACGCCATCGATATGGCAATATTATTTCATGTCGCCAAATTCTCGCGAAGTATTTCCGTTACAAACTATTCAAACACTTTAATTAACTATTAATCAAACGTTTACTTCGAGCTTTTCAATTAGATAATGTATGACTCCGACACAGCTTTTAATTTTATGGAGTAACGTATGAAGGCTCGGATAGCTGACAACGAATATAAATGAGTTTTAGTAAAACTTTATAGGGTATAAAAAATGGAAACGATACCAAAAATTATAAAGAAGAGCCTACACGATATTGTTAAAGGAAATAAAAAGTGTAAGTTTCAAAGAATTTATCCTTTAAAAAAAGATTATCGCCATTAATAACAGTTTTAGCCTAAATAGGCCTTTTTATATGCTCCTTGTCCTTAATGCCTACCTGTGGCCTATATAAACTCAACTCTATTACTATTTAAAATATAAAGAGCTAATGTTATAACGAAAACTATAGCAGTATCACGTTCAATACGGGTAAAAAAGATATATCTATAACATTAATTATAAGAAATTGCTTATGTAAAACGAACGTTTTATATTTACTTTTATAATTTAAAGTTTTCGTTCAAAAAAAGGAAGAATAAATAAACTAATCTTTGAAGGATGAACGGGTTTAAAAACCACGATATATTCATTAACGTATTTAAAGTCACGAGTTCATTTTGCTAAATAATCGTACGCGAAGATAAAAGAGAGGTGAAAGGAAACGGCCAGAAACCGTAAAACGAATAAAACTGCCCATAAAACATTACTTGAAACGGCGAATTTAAGTTAAATCTAACACTAACTTTACCCTAAAAACACGATTCCAACCCGATAACACCAAATAAAAACGAACTATTTATACCAACCCCACAAAAATCTCGTTGCTAAAGGCGCCCCTTCAGCTCGAAAACTAAAAAACGCTTTAGAAACTCTATTACAGACTTCTTTATTATGTAAAAGGAAATGGAAAATCGCAGACTTAACCTAAACCTCCGCCGTAAAAGCATTATCACCACTTTAAGTACCATATTCGCATAATTTACCCAAATGGAAATCTTCTCTTTAATCGACTAAACCGTATTCCGTTTGAACGTCTTGACCTAACTATTTACGGTAACTATAGCATTTTTCTAACCTGGTTTGTTTCCAAAGGAAAAATAAAACCTGGTAATCTTTTAAAAAGACCCACCTAATCGTGGAACAATATAATTATGAAGGTAAAAAAGATGTTATAAATTAATTACTTACATTTTAAATGGTTAACTATCATTTAAATTTTACACTCACAGCCTTTCTTAACGTATTATATAACCTGTATGTCGAGCTTCGAAACATAATACAGGCATATACACAATAGTAAACGCGGCCTAAACGATGGATTTACGCCGATATACCGAAAAATCTGAAATAATACCACCCGATCAAGTCGATATTACGCATTTTAAAACCCCTTTATGGATTATCTGAACCCGGTATCGATTAGTATAATACCTATCAAAGGAATCATAAGGAATGAATTGGAAGAACCACTTTTACCTACGATATATGCCTATTGATATCGATAGTCCGTTAGAAGAGATTTACACTAATAGACATGTAAGCGGACGATATTTTAACGTTATATAACACCTAGTTTTCCGCTTTTTAAAGAAGAAAACTTTTGAAAGCCCCCCTAAAAACGAAACCCAAAACGTACCTAACGGAAAACCACATGATCAATTTCAATGAGGTTACTATGACCCTTCAAAATAACACTGTAAGACATACGTAAAAAGGGCAACTAAATGAAGTTAATTTTATCCATTTAAATAACGTAAAATGAGTCGAAGAATATAAATGCCAACATATACGCAGAGTTTAGGTTACTTTTATATTTCTAATAAAGGCAATAGTTAACCTTTTCAACGCCTCATAATCCTGAAAATACCCAATGAACAATATATATAAATCGTTTATTAAACTTTTTTTGTAACAAATATAAAATATAAGGTGCCGCTTACAATATGTATTATTAAATATACGTATTAAAAAGCTATTTTTCATTATTAATAGCTCTTTTATTAATAATAACGACTGAAATGCGTAGATAAGCTTCGTTTCAGTCCTTGGTTACGAAATATTGGCACGAAACAGCTTTATTCTCTGAAAAAAATATTATTTATTAAAACTGTATTAAGAGTAAAAAGGTTAAAAAAAGCGTCATAACTTGCGAAATTGATAATATTGTTGAAATCTTCGATTCGGGTATTACTATAACAATAACGGTTCGAACAATCATTTTTAACTTTAATTTAAGCTTTATGCCTTCTATTGTATATATAAACTCCTTTTCTCCTTATAAATACCCAATTAAATTAGGTATCACGAACTAAAAATTTCAATAATCGATATTAAAGCTTTATACGAGTTACATAAATGCTATAAAATCGAGGAATTAAGTTGAATCGATAGAGAATCCTACCTAACTGGTACAATAATTAAGGCTACATCGAACAAAACCCTGGAAACACTTATATCGATAAGTATACTATTTATTAAGGTTACTTAAAAGGTTTTGTGTCTTTAATAAGTTACCAAATCACTTTTTGGCCAATTTGGATTGGCCTGTATTATATTATTTACTCTGATCCCCGATTTTACCTTTATTTTGCCTAACCATTCGCGTCGATCACTAATATTGCCTTTATTTAAACCCACTATTTCGCACCGCTCCTAACATTCGACCACTTTTTTTTTCACATACTTTCATCCAACAAACTAACGGATTTTTTTCTCTTTATTTGATGCTACGATACCGCACTGATTTCAACAAATTATCTCTTTTATTTTATATATTGTATATTAGGTTTATCGTATTTCACCGTTTATTTAATAAAAAGTTCCAATAATACTATATAACGCACTATACTATAGCCGAGTACGTCGGTACAGCGGAATGAGTATCTATATACTAACTAAAAGGAAATAGCGACGCTATCGCATCCTCATTATCCTCTCCATCACCTTTTCCCTTTATATTAATGCTACCGTTAATAACGCTATCGACGTTATTAATGTTAATGAAGATATAACCCTGCTTTTCATTAGTTATACCCTGAGGAAAAGGCGTAAGGAGGGGATTACCCTCCTTATGACAGTATACGACAACGCCTTAGAACTTACTTACGTAATATATATATAGTCTCCGTTTTCAGGCAACAACAACGATTGTCGTTTCCCTAATCCGCTGGTTAACACCTGTAAATAATTAACGTCGGCTTATTTTAGTTATTTCCGTTAACGATTATTTTTCGAATCGCCCGAAATGGTATATTTTCCCTGAATGAAATTTTCATTGTTTGGTTAAAACTTATGAAAAAACTGGCGGACGCGTAATACGGCCTGAACTTGCGACTTTAAAACCGCTGAAATAAGGGAGTATAAGTTCACAATCCGCTTGTAACGGTAATAATGGGTCGAACTCTCCCCGCCTTTGTAATGATCGCCAACGAAGTAACCTGCGGCTATAGACGCGGCATGCGATACGTAGAGTGTATCCATTAATAGTCCAGGGTTACAGATCCGGCTATGTCGCTATAACGCCACACGTATTAAAAGGGCCTCACAGCGCACCTTAACGATGGAAAGCTCGAGTTAGCGAAATAGGTCCGCATCATGCACCTGATTCAAAAAAGGGTGTAAAAATATATATATATAAAAATTAAAAAACATATAAACTATTATAACCCAAAGACCAAATGCAGATCATGGAACAGGTCAACGGCCAACTGCGCTATCAGAAGCTTGATGTCCAACACATCAAGCGGGAATATCTCTTATATAAAGACTCAGGGTTAGGGTTGGGACCGCAAGGACCGAAGAGAGGTTCAGTCGATACTATATAGGACCACAGGAAGCGACTAGCAACTTCAGCGGTCCAGTACTGAAGATAGTATGAAGGTCATAGGATATAAAAACACGGCCATCACCATATAGATAGTATTTCCTTCATAGCTCTTTAGTTGTCAATCTCAGTATTCAGTCTATACACCTAAATAGCCTAACGGTTCGTGATCATTCTACAGCACGAATAAACATCTTCTTGATATTGCAACTTTGTTACCTCTGCTACCTTACTGCTAATATAAATCCCCTGACACCTTCTATTTACTTACGGGTATTTAGTGTGATCATTACATGAACCTTAATGTGGTTACGTCAAACTACGTTTGCAATATAAAGGGGGCCTCACGGGTAATAAAGTCTTTACCCGTGGGGAAAAAGTAAGGTTTGTAGCCTTAAAAGCCCTCTATTCTTCCACTTAGTAGTAAAGGAAAGGGGGGGGGGGAAAGAGGGGGAGGAAGAGAGTGAGGCGAAATGGTAATAGGGATAGGAAATATAATGGCAGCAGGGCTGGGCATCGTGGTGGCGGTGGGGTTAGGCGACGTGACGGCGGCAACGGCGGAGCTTAATGGCATAGCGGCGAACAGGATGGCGGTGACGGGTAGTATAGAGGCGATGAAAAAGATAATACTTCAAAAGGGTGGGCTACTATTATTAGTAGTAGTAGTGTTATAAGCGGCGATGGTAACGGCGGCAGCGACGGCGACGCGCCACCGCTTACGCGTCAGAAGGCGCTTTATGGTTCGGTTTTTACAATTTATCTATTGAGAGAAATAATTAATAATAGGTGTTAATTAAGTAACCTAACTATAAAGATAGCTTGTTTTAGTTTAAGTAAAGAAAAGTAAAAAAAGGATACGGCTTAGTTTTTATGGTAAAGATAAATGATAAATTAAAATGAGATTTTGTATTTGCATGGACTACCCGCCTTTTGAAAAGAAAAAACATGAAAATTTACCTGGTCTCATAGCGATATATCTTTTTATATTTACATAACACATAATTACGCAATTGCAACTACATAATCACCTCTATATAATTACCCTTATTATAAATCACAAAAGGCGTATTTATTGACCATATCTCCCTATGTAATTATACTTACTCAATCCGAATGTTAAATAATACTTCGGCTAAATTTTACCAATTTCCGCTGAACCTCTTAATTTGGACCTTTTGTAATTGATAAGGTAATAACATTATTATTACGAAAACTTTCGAGTTTAAACATTTGGTAATAAATACGGTACCAACACTATTACTACAAAACTTATTGATTTGAACCTTCCTAACTTTAACCAAACTATTATTATTAAGTTATAGGTCCGAAGTAAATGAGAGAAAGAACGGAAAGATTAATTGTAAAAATATGACTATATATCTTTATAGATAATATATATAGGGTAAGTGACAGTGTACTGTATTGTTGGATGCATACCTGCAAAATGCACGATAACGCATCATGCTGTAGGCTGTACTTTTGCAAAACGCAAAGTGCATCATGTATAGATCGGTCTGGAATACTTATTCCAAACCAAACGGCAATGCATAGATTGGCCTGGAATGGCTATACCAAATCGAACGGCAATACGTGGAGCGGTTTAAAGCAGTACACTCTGGGTGAGGACTTATAAACCCTCACCTGTGGCGTATACCTCTAAATTCTTCTTCATATCACCATCTTTACTATAAGTTTACCAATCTAACAATTACTCTTCTGAATACCTTATTTCACATAAATAGGTTTTAGATTTTACTGATAGTTTGACTCTTTTTCCCTAAGCTTTTTGTAGTCAACCAAACAGGCAAATAATTATTATCAGTAAGATTTCTGTATGTTAACGAAAAAAAAAGATAATATTTACAATGATAGGATTAGTAATATTGATGATATATGGTTAATCCGAACCTGCTTGTGGAAAAACAAACTCGATCAAGACGACGACCTCGCTAAAGTACATACTATTATCGGCTAGCACAAGTTCCCTTCACTACTTCGGGCTCTCACCATTGAAGTAAGGGGCCAACCTAATCTTGAAGAGTGTTAACAGGCACAGATGCTCCGGAATGATATTCTAAGTAGGTTTTGAGCCCTTGGCAATCTTGCCGCCGACTCTTTTAACGATTGGAACGGATTCGAATATACAGTATTATAGGGGTTTGAAATTTCCAACGAAGAAATATAATAGAATATTATAGGTGTTCAGATCAAGTTTGCTATGCTTGATAATATGACAGTACGACTTCTTATGGCTTACTAGGTACATATCGTAGGATCTTTTCGCGTATTTTACAACAAATGCCTCTGCTTAGGTATTTTCCGCTAGGTTTAACAATAATCATAGATGTTTATAATACCCAAACCAGGGGATAAGACTTTTTAAAGCCATGCTTTCGGGAACAAATCTTACTAATCTCGATATACTTTAAAGGGTTAAAATGTATCGTATCCCAGTGGATTTCTTAGTCCCTTATCATATAAGGTTTTGTTAACGTCTAATACAGACGAGGGATACTAAAATGGTTCGCTACCGATTTAATCGCGGCTTTGAATTACGATATAAAACCCGTACTCTTTAATGATAAGGTTATGTCTATCCTTTTGAAAGACGTATAAAGGGTTTTAACCTCCCTATTTTATAACCAGCTAATTTATTAAATACGATGTTTCAGGTTTTACTGAATTTTACCTACCTTAATTGATTGCTTTTAACCGGTAGGGTGGTAAAAGTACGGTATTCAACAGCGACTACAGGATTTTCAAACTTTAGTTACAGTAATACGTAAGGCTTAGCCCTTTCTCCAGTACTTCAGATAATTTATATATCGAATATTACCAAATATTACGTAGGCAGAGTTTTAATTTCGCTAATAACGTGTTATTTTATGGGTCTAGAATTCCTTAGAATTGAACGTTACGGGCTTTGAAGCTATTATTCAGAAGAGGAACGTGTAGTTAAGTATCAACTAGCTGGTTTTTATTCGAAAAAGTTAAAGTTATTATATATTACTAGGCGCTAAGGTAATATAAACTTTTTTTAGTAGGGGGATCCCTCCGTTTTCATCGATTTAAGCTTCATTTACCCGGTTATAAATTCTTCTCCTTACACAAAGATCTAAGGTATACTATAGTTAAAGGTTTGGTTTGATAGCGTTTTGTTAGGAAGTGTATACATCGGGGAACTTATAATAAGGGCCTTAAAAGTCAACCGGTATTGTAAGAGACTTTTACAAATAAGATATGGGCTTTCACCGTACCTTTTACATATAATAACCATGGTCCTGGTTATGCTTATAATTATCTATTACGTTAAAATTTGGTACTTTAGAAGTAGGTAATAGGATTTTAAAGGATAAGTTTCGGTTTTAATCGTTATTATAGTATATGTGATTGCTTCGTTATATAGGAATTCGCCAAGTTTCGTCGCTCTTTAGTACTCCAAGTTACCTTTTAGTATGGTAGCACTAAAATAGTAACGATTTCGTTTCGTTTACCATCTAAAAACCTTTGACTTCAGGTATCTGTTTATATAACAACTTGAAGCATCGCCTGTAATGGGAGTTATACAGGGTGGAAATACCGCTTTTAAAGTTAGCAAACCCATAATTAAAGGTATGCATGTAGCGTTTTAATTTTTAGGAGATTCTTTCGACTCGAGGTATACTTAACTTATACAAACCTTAATGACCTTGAAGATCTTTCCCTAATATTACAAAAGACTAAATTGACTAAAACACGTTTACGTTTTGTTATAGCCTACATTAAATTCCCCTACTTTTTACAGCCTGTTTTACATACCCCAAGTTTTACCCTAAGCTCCCTTATCAACTTCACGAGTGAATTAACCAACAATAATATAACCTTATCTTTTTAAATTTGGAATATTAGCTACTACCGCTACCATACTATTGTCTTTACCACTAGATCCGAGAAACATTCAGAAGCTAGGCGCTACATCGGGTACAGGTATATAATATATCGGAATAGGTGAACAGTTACAAACGAATAGAGTAACCTATACCCTGATACACATATATTTAACACGAAACCTATCGGCGCTTTTCGCGGCCTTCAAACAGCTTTGCTTAATAACTTAGGCAGAGTCATAATATACATAAAAATTGTACCTCCATTATCTAAAGCTTGAAGGATTATTAAACCACATTTTTTAATAGGTTTTCCATGGTTTTTACGCGATAATCGAAGCGTATTCAGACTTTATTGAAGTTAAATAAAGCCCTAAATATGTAGGGATTATTAGAAACGAGGTCGTAGATGAGTTTGCTAGCTTAAAAGCCAGGTCTCTTACTCTTTACCAAAACGACGGCCTACCTTTTATAAATAGAGTAAAATCACCATTATGATTTCGCTTTGAGGCTGTAGAAAGGAACTAATTTACTTCAAAAAAGGCTAAGCTATTTCTGTAGTTTACGGCATAAGGTTTTACGTATTTTATTAAACCTGGAACCAAATTCGACATAATACGTAGATCCAGCACTTTTTTTAACTATAATACCGTTATTACGTCATCTTTTACATCGCTCTTTTATAATAAGACACGGGTACCAAGACTTCACCCCATACTTTCAAATGTTTTAGCTTTTGAAGGCCAATGAGAAGTAACAACGCTACTAAGGCGATCGTATCGCGATACACCTGGTTTAATATCCTATTTCGTTAAAGGTCTGAAAGTTATAACTACGGGCTCTAAGGAAACCTTTAAACAGGCGAATACGTAATTCTTATATAGAAATAGTTTTTACGAACCTCAAATTTTTCGGTGACTTAGTTTATATTATTCATTATTTTTCAAAAAAATACACGTTCTTAAATTAATGTCTTATAAGGCCGCGTTTATCGCCCGCCGAAAACGACTAAGCTTTACGCTCACCGGTGACTACGTACAAAACCCGCTGGCTTATACTATCGCCATTAGTACCACCACTATAACCGCAACTACCAATACGAATAAACTTATTCCTTTATCAGCTTTACCACAGCCGCTACTCGGGCCTTTACGGTAGCTTCCCAACGAGCCCAGTCCTTCTAGACAAGAGTTATAGGTCCTAGAGAGGGACTCGATTCAACTATGGGGGCTAAGATATAGGGGGTGGTTAAATCGAAGATAGAAAAAGGGGTAACGGGCTAATTAGGAATGAAGCTCATCTCCCACCCGTTATTATACTTGTTTTCGTCGCTGGTATTTATTTAGGCCCCATTTGTAACGGAACCTCATCGCCCCAATAAGGTTGTTACAATAGCTTATGCCACGCTACGCATCGCCGCTTTTACGACAACGCGTAAGAGTTATCGTAAAGCAGTAAAACACTTAAAGGGCGCCTCCATCGCGATGGCAGCGCGGTAAACTACTAACGGCTTGGCGACGCTAAAACCGAAAGGAAAGCACTCGCCTTTACAATTAATTACAACCGTTATAGTTTAAGTCTAGTTACTCGTAATATAAATTTAAAGGGATTTATACGCGCATAACAAACGCATTTTATGTTTTTTACTCCCTTGATACAAGGTCTGTTATTCATTACCACTTCTGAAAACAGTACTTAACCCGTATATGGTTAAGCTCCGTTAGGTGTAAGTTTGGGTTTAGTAAGGCAGATTAAAGAGGCGTTAAGAAGAAGGAAGGGGGAGGACGAAAAGGTGGGGAAGGGGGTCGCGCCAAAGGCGTGCTTAACTTCTTTAGGACGTAAAATCTCCTTAGCTCAAACGCGACAAACGTGTATGCATATAACGCGACCTTTATGGGTAGGTGTTATTAGACGACGAAGTTAGCTAGGACACCCTAATGAAAAAGGAGGCGAAGCATAGAGGGTAGGGTGGGGCGTTTAGTAAAAAGGGGGTACTTACTATTATTAATTACTTTATCGATTGATTTATAGAAATGTTTAAATTTCAAGGTTAAATTAATGTAGAGTGCTTTCTATACGCGTCAACAGCGTACAGATTTCCGCGTATACGTAAGGGGGCCCTTTATTAGTTTGGAAATTTCCTTGATATGTATGCATACTCGCAGGCGTTTCTTATAAACTCCCCTTTTAGGGGCTTTTACCACGCTTTTTCTTACTCTATAAGGTCTCTTTTTCAGGGAGCACAAACTGATCGTATTTCTAACGCGATTGAGCGCTAGATGGAGACTAAAATGGCCACATTACGTAGCGCGAACAGGGTTACAGTTCACACGCCTACGGGTTTCTAAACTGCGAGGCACCCTGAGGTCTTAATTGTAAGGGTAGTGTAGGACGCTAACAGTCTATTACAGCCGTATCGGCCCACGTTACGATTCCTTGTAATGTTCACACTAAATACCCGTGAGTAAATAGAAGGTGTCAGGGGGTTTATGTTAGCAGTAAGGTAGCAGAGATAACAAAGGTGCAATATCAAGAAGATGTTTATTCGTGCTGTAGAGTGATCACTAGCCGTTAGGCTATTCAGGTGTGTAGACTGGATACTTAGATTGACAACTGAAGAGCTATGAAGGAAATACTATCTGTGTGGTGATGACCGTGTCCTTATATATCCATGCCTTCATACCATCTTCAGTACTGGACCGCTGGAGTCGCTGTCGGTCCCATCGTTCCTTCCCTGTCCGGGGTTGCTGATATAAGAAAAGTTCTCCGCCTGATGTGTTGGACTTCAGGCTTCTCAGTGGAGCAGTTACATACTGGCCCATTTCCTGGCCCAACCGCTGTCTGGGTCATGACATTCCTCCTGCCGGTATATACAGGGATATTTAGTAGTAGCAAGCGCGCCGCTTCGTAGCAGGCACTGCCCAATGATAGTACAATAAAAAAAAAATAGTTAATTGGAAGAAGAGGCATCTAGAGAGTGCACGTTTTAGGTGAGAGCTTATAAGCTCTCACTTGGAGCATAGTATTCTACCATACACTGTGCCAACATCCCTCCTATGGCGTGGCACGCTATTATACATTCTGAAAGAGTGCTTTTTGCAGCGTGACACTCTATCATGCACTCCTTTCGCATAGTACCCTACCTTTGCTAGCTATGATGATATCTAATAATATTGACAGTAACGACAGTACATGTATCGGAACTACCATAACTCTTAATTGAATCATTTGTTACAATATGACAATCAACTACCGAAAATAAAAAATTATTGAAATTCTCATAGTATTCAAAAAGTAAACTGACAACTAAAATTCCAAACTTCTAAATTTAAAATACTACTACAACAACAAATAACGACTACAATCTCAAATAACGACTATAACAACAAATAAAGACTACAACAACAAATAACGACTATAACAACAAATAACCTACAACCTTCAATATTAAACTTTCTCTATTATACTAATTTTCTTTCGTTATATTACTATGGATATTACTTGATATCACCATAGTTAGAAATAGTGGATGAGAAAGCTAGTGGAGTACATGGTAGTTTATTACGCTTCAAGTTAGAGCTTATATACTTTCACCTGAGGCGTGTACTCTTGAGATGATTATTCTGGCGCTTGCACCCTTCATTTTTCTACGACTATACTTGAATACTCTATTATCTCATTCATACGCTGATGTAAAGACTTGTTCGATATTGATTAGTTGCTAACTCGGTCGATTATTGATCTCTTAAGAAAGAAAAGACGAACCTTATTTCAATATCTATAGTGGTATGTTGTTGAAGTTCCAACTGTTTATGTTTTCATATGAAAATTCATATAAATTATACGGGAGTATAGAGAGATTATAAAACCTAGAGTGGCTTTGTGAAAGAAACCTTTAGTATGATATTATCATCTCGACTGATGCTATTTGACTACTAAAAGCCCTATTACGTTACCATTACCTCCGCTGGAGTTATGAACGTATCCGTGCATTTTTTAAACATTGGTTTTTGGGTATTAACTACGTAAGCTATTAAGTTTCGGATTCCTTCACTGGAATCTATCTGATCACTACACCAAATAGACATCGAAACCGCTAACTTTCATTTCGAAAACGATTTAAAAAAGCTTTTGAAGCGGTTATACCGATTCTAAAAGCGTATAAAGCATCACCCGACTCTTTTACACAACATTTTAACTCTTATATAAAACCCTACTCTAATATCTGATACCTAAATATTTTGCCCTATTATATCCTGTTTGTTTGAGTTTACAACTAAAACATTTGACCTTATTAACTGTTTCAGATAGTGAAACTTATGCAAGCGTTAAAAACCTTATTAGAAACGCTTGGTCATATTTCGTTTGTTTTCTATCCATATAATATCAACGTTCAACAATTAGTTTGACAAATTTGGTCACATTTGACTTCCGTTTCATTTATTCATTGCTAGTATCCAACGGTTTATTTGGAACCTTAAAATGCCCAAATTGGAACTATTTGTTATATTCCCATTATATTTCATTCGTAAATTGGTCGCTTTTATGTTTGGTATTTTATTCGGAGACCATTTGAATTACATAATTCTAACCGTATACAATGCCTCATCACTTTATTATATTTGGAAAATAAATTTATATAGGACGCCCTAACTTTTACAGCAATATGAACAACGATATTGGTTGAAGTTCGCGAATATATAGACGTTTCGTTCGAGTATATAATGTTTATGGAAGTCGTTTTGAAGATTATTTACTTCAACCTGTAACTTAATATAGTAGAAGCTCTGGTAAAGGATTTGGATCTTTAGGTCGTAAACCAGTACATTACAAACGTCATTTTTTATCATTGGGAGGAATAAACCCAAAGGTTTCATATATTCGATAATTTTGAAAATGAATTTTAAGTTATGAACTTGGAAATATAGCGTACAGGATATAACTGGATTAACAAGATTTGACTGATAAAATTACGTAGTAGCGGTATTAAAACACCCAGTGGTAAAAAGTTTAGTTATTATTCTCTATTTACATAATAACTTAAGGAAAAACGATGAAAACTTATCAAAAGTGGATTTTGTGGAAGGATAGTGGTTAGCAAAACATAAGGAATGACTTATCGAAAATATACGCAACAGGTTATGATGCGGGAGAAACTGTATATATAAGACGTGAAACTCTCAGTGGGATGAGCCGAACACTGCAAAAAATTAACCAAGTTTGAAGAATGAACGAAAAGAATAAAAATCTGTTAAGGTTCTCCTCGACTTGGTTTTAAAACTTACACATTTTAGCAAACAACTTGGAAAAGGGATATAAGTCGAGTCACTCCTAAGTCGAAAAAGAAAACCCTTTCGATCATACCAAAAATACCTTAAACTACAAGAACGGCTTTTCTGAAGAAAATATAAAAGGCGATAAGAAACTATAAAAACCTTACTGACCAATGTTTACGAACCATAACACTTACCGCCACCTTCCACTTCATAAATTCCCTACAAAGAAAAAGGAATTTTCGATGTTCATAAACTTTACTAAGCTATGTAATAAAATCGAAAGTTACAATGGCGAACAATATAAAATGCTTAATTATAAAATTCATATAATATTGAATACTTGTAAAAAACTAGATATTAAACCCTGATAATTCCATATATTTTGAATTCTTTTCATGACTAGGTATGTTCAAATGTGTTATATATACTATCTAATACAAAAAGATATATGCGTAAAATATTTGAGATCTTACATAACACATTGCAATATAGAAATTAATTGGAAAATTGAACGGTATAGATTAGACGGAAACTATATCCAAATCCATTAAAAGATATCATAATAAAGCGAATGAAAGGTTAGAAATATGTTAATTATATTATGAACGAATTTTCAACAGTATTAAGTAACATTGAAACTGAAGTAAGATGGCTATAAACGGTTTATTTGGGGAATGATAAAAATATTTTGAGGCAAATTAAACATTGATTTCACGTTATTACAACCGTAGAAGAAGTTATAAATTTTATATGAAGTTAGAAATATCATTTTCAACTATTATACGTTAATGAACGAACTTTTGAATAGATATTTGAAATTAAGAAATTTGGGAATGAAAATCCATATATTATAAATACAAAAATTATTAAAATAATTTACTACATTTTCAGTCGATGATTTAATATGTATCCGGAAAATAGGGACTTCCACCCGAATTTTTGGTACCTATGTAAAAGCGGTGAAGGCTAATAAGGCAGTTCTAAAGCCAAAAAGATAATAAATACTAGTCCAGGCGTCATTATAACTCGAGACAAACATTTCAATAGGGGTTAGGCCTACCATACCCTCATCAACGTATAATAAAACCCACAAGTTACCAAAAACGATACCTCTTTTATAAAAAGCTTGGATATAGTCGATAAATCATCCGGTATACAAGAAATTTCACTTTCAACAAAAATTGGAAGCTGATAACCCATTGAAACACTAAACGCCAGGTAATGTAATACCTTATAGAACTGAACATATAAGTATCAAGAAAGAATTGGACACTAAAATCAACGAATATACTTTGAAAAGGTTAATTTCAAGGAAGACGAAGTTTACGTAACGTCCTGGAATACAAAAACCGATAAACGTATATTTATAGGCTTATAAAATACTTCATTTATACATAAAATCGATCTTAATAAAGATAGCAATGTTATAAATACCTACATAGCGTTGTACTTTATATTGTTTCATAGGCATAATTGCTAATTCTGCTGTATTATGGCAAATATAGGCGCGGTAAGAATTTCGACCGCCGGAAAACGGCAATTTGGCATCTTCGCGGTAAATTCTCCTTGTTTTGAATTCGAACGGATAGAGAAATATCGCAAAATTTTATTCAGTAAAGACAAAACGTTGTTACTTAGTATAGTAATAGTAAAAAAATGATTAATACCGGTTATATTTTATGCAATTGAAATTTAAAAACTAGGTTTTTTTTTTTTCTAAAATCAATATGATTGGTATCAGAGTAAGGAATCCAACAAATTAATTTGTTTCCGTTTCGGATAATATATATATTAAATTTGTATTTATCTTTCCATTATTATTTTGAAAAATATGAAAGATGAAAACCGTTTGTTCAATATTACTCAAATAGCTCATATTATACCGACAGTTTGAATATCTTACTAGAAAACGCTTTTTGCGGCTTCTTTGCGCAGCGGGTTATATTGATGAAGATGAGGAAACGTTAGAGGCTACGTAGTAAATATTTCATAAATGTCTACAATACCTACAAACTTCTTAACCAATAAAGTTTCATCTACGAAACAATATTAATTTTAACCATATAATTATTATTAATATTATATACTTAGATGGAGAGTCAGTCCTTTATATAGTCAAAGTTGCAACGTTCATTCGAACCGCTAAATTTATGCGAAGCGCTTTAGTAACGAACCTCTATAACACCTCAGTAAACTTTAAGACAAATTCATACTTCGGACCTCTGAATAAAATCATTTACAATATAGTAACGGCTTTCGACTTCGTCTGATAGACGACTAATATTAATTTAACTTGCAACGAAAATATATAAAGACTAGGAAAGGCATTTTAGGATATTGGAAAGTGGAAACGATATTATAAACTACTTAAAAAAAACGTATACGTTACTTTCGAAAGAGTAAAAAGGTAGAAACTCGAAGAATTCCATTGAATAAATCGCTGTAACCGTCGTAAAAATTATATTCAGTCCGAATAAATTTATCCTTACACTTCCTATGTTTGATGCTAACCCCAAGGTAAACAAAAATTAGATATCGTTATAAATTACGATTTATATAGCAAATGTTTCTGAA
Organism: Anisogramma anomala; assembly: GCA_038502455.1. NCBI lineage: Eukaryota > Fungi > Ascomycota > Sordariomycetes > Diaporthales > Gnomoniaceae > Anisogramma > Anisogramma anomala. The sequence goes on from JASMMZ010000005.1 coordinate 30,878,914, forward strand.
AAGATTCTGGCAGATTTTCGTATTTTTTTCAAGTCTAAAGAGGATATTCTATAGAATTTTCGATAAGAAATCATATGCAATAAACAGGCGTTTTCAAATTACTGTTATAATCAGATGTTCTGGCTTAGAAAACCAAATAAAAGTGAACCAAACTTTAGAAAATCAATGGTATTGTAGAATATAATGAGTTGATAAACTTGGCAAACAGTACGAATTTATTTCGGTAAAAAATGGTACGGAAGTACAAAAAGAAAAAAGTGGACGAAAAACTTCTAAATAGTTAGCTTCTGAATGACAATGATTTTCCTACTTCAAAAACGACACAAACCACCTTTTGATGATAACTATATACCGTCTCCATTGCAATATAGACCCTTTCGTACCTAAGTTAAAAAATCACCTTAAACCAAAGAAATTAGAAAGATACCAAGTAAAGCGTCCGCTGAATTCTAAAAACAAAAAGCTTACCAAAACCTTTGTTTCACACTCTTTCATCCCCTGAAAGATTGAAACGAAACGCAAGTTGAATATAAATCTCTTTGATAAAAGTATTATGACAACTCCAGGTAAACCACTGAAAAAAATACAGTCGAAAGGAGGTTATCATATTAATTGAGTGAGTCGTTGGCGTTTTTAATGGTTCAATGCAGCGATTATAAATGACTATGAAATATATTATGTAAAACTCTTCTATAAAGTGGAAAATAAAACTAGAAAACCCTATAAAACAGTCTTTTTATGGTTGAAGAATACAATGACAACGAAAAAAAAAAGAAGATATTGAAACCCAATTACATACCTTACGACAAGCAAACTATGTTTAAATTTCAATGCTAGCTACATCCTCAAATTGTTTGTTGAACCGATGTCAAGACTTTGTGATATTACGAAAATATATACGTAATGAGAAAAACGCCTTAAACGAAGCATTTTCGTTCACCTATATATAAAGTTCTAGAAGTACTACCTGACTTAAACAATATTATATATCCTCAAACCACTTCGCGACTGTGTAGAAAGTAATATGTAGAAGTTCGATATATACTAAACATATTATAATAAACGTCTCGAAATAACCATATTTAATTTTAAGCTTTATTCTTTTTAATTTTGCAAACTATTTGAAAACTGTGCAATATTATAAAATTTAACTCCAGAAACTTTCATTTTATATGATATTCCGTTTTCCGCATTATAAATAGAAAACCATCAAAGGCTAACACGAGTTTAAAACTGAAAATATAACTAAAAATAAACCGTTTCATTAATTTCAACGATAGAACTATGATACTATTGAATAATATCCTAAAACATATATATAAAAGGTAATTCAATAATGATGCTTTGGTTAATATAACCCATAAGAAACCCGCTAACGAATACTAATATACACCTCTATATAATACCTAGCTCGCACGAGGTATATAACCGAAAGTAGAGTTTAAACTATCTGTCTATGCGTAATATTAAATAAAGGCGTTAAATGAAAAACAACGGGCGTTAAATAAAAGTGCCGAGAAGTAAATCCGGAACTCGAAACGTAAATTAAATTTCGTACCTCTCAACATATGGATATCATGATTCTTTGGTTTTACCAATAATTCATTCATAAAAAACGAAGACTATGGCTAGCATATAGAGCATATAATTGTTGCCAACAATAAGATACCGGATCGAAATGTGGTTTTCTTGTGCGATAATATGGTAAATTAATATTGAATCAAGTGTAAACGATTTACAAGGAATGTTCTTTTCTCAAAAATTGAAAAAATAGCTAAAGGTTTTACTCCGGTATGACAATAATGATAACGATTTATATCATTATTTCAATTTTTCAAATGACAGTCGTTTCCTTCATGATTTATCCTAATTTCTTTACCTAGAGAAATATTTTGTTGAACTTGGTACCACGAATAAAAAACCCTGTATGATTAATACGATAGCTTTACAAGCATTTTATTAATGCTGAAAAATTTAAAATGTATGATAAATCCACGGGAAATCGAATTCAATGAATACGATAATTTATGGCGGTGTGAATAACGCATTAATTTTTTTCATTTACTAATATCTTTTTATTCACGTTTTCAAAAAAGTCGTAAAACCCAACCATCTATTCAAAACTCTTCTTATACTTTATTATCGACTGTCCTTTATATTTGACGCCTTAAATTTATTATTCACCGCTTATATTATACCTTCCTCCATATGAATGTAATATCTACCTCTTCAGTGGTATGTTTTCACTTTCTTCATTTATGGTTTGTAATTCACATTTCGATTGTTCTTCAAAACAGTTAAAATAAATTGTTATCTATTCATAATCCGCTTTTATCGGCCGAAAAATAAATAAAAACAGGGTAGTTAAGAGCTGCTAATAGGGAAGTAGCAGTGGGAGCGGGTAATATCATCTTTGTCATCGTTTTTATCGTTATTAATTTCATCGCCGCTGTATTCATATTTGTTACTATTGTTGTCGACGTCGCTACTAACTTCGCCACTCTAAGGAGAGAATGAAGCCCCGCCTGCTTTAGGCTTTATACCCTTATTCAAAGGGCATTAAGCAGGATCACTTTTTTCGTAATTCATGGAAAAGACGTCATTGAATATACCTACGTAATATAGGCTTAAATCCGCGCGTTACGCGATAATAGTGTTGAAAGTTTTTGTATGTTACCGGTTAGTGCCTATTAATATATAAACCCGAGTTTCAGATTACGTGTTGAAAAAATAAAATAATTTGAAATTTGGAATTTCGTGTGAAAATGGTAAAATAACTTATCTTGTATACTGCGGCTGAGTAAAACGTCTTTCTTGAATATCTCTAATACCATAAACAAGGGAAGGCATCCGTTGCCGCTATGTTCGTAATTACAGTAACACGCGAATACATTATCAATTGATTGGTACTCGCCAAACAACTTACCCTATATGGTTAATGCGACATACGGAATATAATATGATATTATAAAAGTGTTAAAGGAGATTACACTGGTATGTCGCTTTAACACTTTACTCGTTGAAATAATACCGCGACGCATCCAAACGAGATGCGCCTCGAGGCTACGGATTAGTTTCGCCATGTTCGTATCATTTACAAAATAATTCGTATATATTACGATTCTCATGGAAAATATTACGTATTACATTATAGCTTGATCATGTTATATATATAGTATTTAAAGTGTATTATAGGTAACGGTGGGATTATTTTCCTATAGCGAGAGGGTAAGGTTTATGGCTTCAGATTCTTGCTGTTACTTGAGTCTCCATTACTTTAGTTTAGCAAGAGAGAGAAAAGGAAAAGAGGAAATAGGAAATGGCAGCGGCGGGGAAGAAAACACAAAGAAAAGGATTGTTAATAGAGAGGTGGACGGCAACAACAACTTTTAAAAAACAAACGCGTTATCATGCGAAATGGCGTCGGTTATTATATTATTTGCGAGGAATGTTATAAAATGATCATATTTTGTTTGAAACCCTGAAATATTAACATGAATAATTCATCAAGTGATTGATCAAATGCGAAAATATCTTATAGTGAATAAGAGGCTGACTTGGCAAATGTTAGGGTATTATTAAAGGAGTAAAAAAATGAATTTACCTCGACTAAAGGCGATGTACATCTTTTTATTAACATCAAAACAATTCATATCGACAATTACGCTTTTATAAGGTTCGCTAACTTTTTACAATGAATTATAACTTACACTATCAATGTTGCCGAACAATCGATTCAGGATGATAAAAATTACTTTTTATTACTCAATAATAAATACCAATCTTTCGAATACAAATGAAGATTGATAGAGTGGATATTACAAGATATCAATATAGTAAGCAAGCGTGGAAAAGCACCTCAGCGGAGTGTATGTTAGTATATCATGCCACAGATAAAAGCTTATAAGGTCTTATATAAGCCGTATAATATCCAGATGCTTTTTCAGGTGCTTGCATCCTATATATTTCTACTACCACACTTGAATACTGTACTATATTCTTCATACATTGACGTAAAGACCTCAACAATATTTACAAAATCACTGATCTAATACGTTTATTCGTAGGTTAAAATACAGACACCAAATTAAAACACACAAAATCTTCATATACAGTTGAATAACTACTTTACACCGCTCCTAAATGACTAAGACTCTACCTTAAATAAACTAACATCAACTTTCCAACAAAAATGTTAGAATTATATTAGAAAACTCAACAATTCAAATCTTTAAAAACCTTCAATCTCTTTTCGTTAAATACTTCAAAAAAAGTATACTCTAAAGATGTCAATACCGATTAAATAGAGGAACACCTAACTAACTTTAGTAACCAATTCAATGTGAACTCCAACTTCAAAAAAAGGAATCTAAGCATTCAAACATTTGGAGAAACTTAAAACTAGTTTAGTAACGAAACAATGAAATATATGAAACAATACCAAAAGCCATTGAATTTAGATTAATAACAAACCTGTGCGATTTTGAAATATTGATTACGAGTAAAAAATAATATGTTCAATGCTACTTTTGATGTATCCCGATGAATGAATATTATCGAAATATTGGAACCTAAATCTGGAAGAAGAAAAGAAAAAGTATTCCTACCGACAATTATTATACAAGTTTGAGAATATCGGCACATTATGGTTAGTTCATTGGGTCTTCAAATTTATATCACAGCTGAAAAAGTGAATTTGTTAGCGAGATGATTGAATTGCTATGTTTATTAAAATGAAATACGTGTTCAGCGGACGAGAACAATATAAAATAACAATTATTAATGTTATTAAAATTGAATTCCGTGTTACAAAATGTTTCATCAAAGAAAATCGTTAAAACCATTGAATTTTCTTTTTAAATTAAGTATCGCATAGCGTGATTACATAGAAAGAAGTAAAAAAAACTTACATACGAGAATCTAATATATGTCCTACCTCAAATCTTTACCATTCAAGGACAAACGAAGGGTAATTACTTTTACCACCGCGATACTAAGAGACTGAAATTTAGGTTTATTGTAAAAGACACTAGCAATAAGTAGGATAATTTTCGTAACCTACCTCCCAAACACTTAATAGTGATTAATTTTTACTATAAACATTTCTTGAACTTCGCTAAAATACAGAACAATATAAATATGTAACAAGAAATCTTACAACTCAACGAATATCAAAATAATATCGTTATTTATATTGACGAGTAAATAAAAGTCTAACCATCAGGTTTTCAATCACAATTTCCGATGTTTCTCACTAGTGACTACAAAACCAAATTTATAACTATTTTAAACAATAAACAACGTTTCTATCAATTCTAGAAGAAAATGATTTTTTTCCCCCAAACATAATGTTAACTTTACACTTTATCATAAATGAAGTCATAATATATTAAACGACGATGATGACTAAAAAAAGGAAGACAATACGTAAAATTACTTGTAACCAAATTTTTGACCAGTTAATGTTGTATTGATAAGAAATGCTAAACGTATACATTAGGGAAATCAAACTTTGTTAAAAGATCCGAGAGATAATCACTAGCGTTAACGAGTTTAAATACGCTTTACAACACTCAAATGCCGTTTGTAAAGGTTTCTTGAACGAATTATAACTCTATTTTGAAACTATGATAACACGCTAGATTTATTTCATCAACACCTTTAAATCATTTTTTTATAAATAGAATAATGAAAAGCTTTAAATGTCATATTACATTAACCACGAGTATATTACGTTCATTTACTTACACTTGAATTATTATTTTTGAACCGAAATGTATTTCGAATAATCATATAACAAAAACTTCAATAGACCTAATAATCATGAATAATATAATTTTCATGGTATCAATGGTATTCGAATGTATAATATGTCTCACTATTTTGTAAAGTAGTTACAGTTTTATTCAACATGAAAAATAACAGGTAATATATTACACGGAATATCTTCTTTTTCTTAAAAAACATTTTAATAGTCTTATAAACAATGGAAGAGAAAACTAGTTTTACGATGGAAACGACACACCGAAATAAATCATATAACATATGAATACTCATTTTTGAACAACCCAATAATTAGCCAACAACGTTGTTTATACCTTTCAATTCGTCAGAATGTTTTCCTTCAAAAAAACGATGGAATCTATGATATTTTATAAATTTTCATTCTTTATAATCTTTGCTCAATACATGCGTTTCAAAAAATCATGGGCAACGCCAAGGTAAGAAGATAGTTTAGAAACAGATATTCGAAATATATTATGTTACAAAAAGAAAGCATTACTATTCAAGAAATCGATAGTAAAAACAACGGAAAAACCATTGTTAATTTGAATTGGATAGGAAATAATGGTAATTAAAATCGATAATTATGAAAATAATTTCAAAACAGATCACTATCAACATGCTAAAATCTTCTGTCTTATTCCTTATTCATCTTTGAAAAAAAAAAACATAAAACTTGTCGATGTCAATTTCAAAATCAACTCTAATGATCTTTTAAAACAACAGAGATTCTATTTAGGACTTAAATAGAGGACACTTTAGGTTCACATTTAAAAGTTAGAGAAAATAGTAATAAGCTTGATAAAGTTGTAAAATTGTTAATAATACTCAAGTTTCAATCACCTAACTTTCGACAGGTTATAAATAGTCTTAAAATCCACGAGTCATAAAAATATGAAATACTTAACTCTAAAAACTATTTAAAAGATTTACTACCAATATTATACTTCTGTCTACACCCTCCTAAAATTCATGTTTACTTTGAAGGGACTAGGCTCGATATATCGCTTAAAACGGTCGATACTATCTACAATCCTTGATAAAGAAAAGAGAGAATACCTTTTTAAGGAGCTGCTATAGAGCTAGAGAAAGAAGTTCTTTGGTTATATAATTAGTGAAAGGGTACACTTAGGAGAGGCTTCGAAGCTTCGTAAGAATAAGACAACTACTATAATAAGGTTAATGGCAATGAATAACCCAGGAACTAGCCTATGATATTGCTCTCGGCCTATTTTAAAAAGTGTTTCAACGCTTTATAAAATGTGGTAAAAGGCGTCAGAAATATGTAAAAGTAAACTTTCTATCGTAAATTGTTCCACAATTTTTTTGATACCCATTGAGAGTCGGTATATATCGTTATGGCAACTTATATTTGTTTCCTGACATCGATCGTTTCAGCGTATCGTGAAAGATACCGGCATTCATCACTTACCATCCTTTCCATAGATAATCTTTAAAGTATCTAAAATACTAACTTTTTGCCTTCATTCGTAACTTATTCTTCCATAATATAGTGATATACCATTGAGGTCTTATGTCGTATAGCCTTTATCAATCTAAATCTTCAAGTATATTATTATTATTATTATTATTATTATTATTATTATTATTATTATTATTATTATTATTATTATTAT